>JASDQU011376715.1:3021-15810 GCA_032191745.1 Picea mariana
TGTAGATCCTTCGTTGAGCTTTATCTCCTTGCTTCTGCTGCTCCTTCCAAAAAGCGATCCTACAATCAAGACAAAACTACGCATGCATGCTATTGTTCTACTAGAGGATTAGAGATTAAACACAAATTAAATAAAGCATATAAAACTCGCGTATTTGGGATGGGAAAAGTATCTTTTTCATTAATCTCGATATGAATCAACTTACAATTATTATAGAGATCGGCCACCGTTCCTTGATCCTGATCCTAGGCTCCTCCTCTTCTTTGTCCTCCAACTTCTTTGCTTGAATTTTCCTAAAGCTTGAGGAAAGTCTAAAGGGTTGGGACAAAACGGATTCGAAAATTTGGCAGAGTTTCTTTGCTATGATTTTCCTCCTTTAAATAGTACCCCTACCCCTTCTTTTATAGGCTAGAAGGAGCTAGGGTTTTAGAAGAACTCTCAGCCATGCATGGCGGGGAGTTCCAGTTAACTGACCAAAAGCTTCTCGTTCCGTCGGAAACTTTCCTATTTTTTTCTTTGTTATGTAAACGCTTGCTGTAGTGGGCTAGCCTGCATTCCAATGCGTGCAGTATAAGGCCTGCCAGCGTTCAAACGCACCTAGTGATAGGTTAGGGCGTGGGCTACTTGTTTTAAGAGGTTTTTGAAGAGTCTGTTCAGCATGTCTTTGGCAATGAAGGGCAATGAGTAGGCCTGATGCCAGGTAAGCATGAATGGTGCAATTTAGGGTTATAACACTGATGAACCAAGGAGTGAGAAGTAGTTACCCCAACCTCCAATTTCTAACCCTACCCTGTGCAAGTAACCCTTTCCCCACGGGACACCCTCTAAGGGTATTGATAGCATGATACAATCTCTTCCTCTAGTACCATGGAAAACCCCCTGTAGTTACCTCTCAGATACCTAGGAAAAGAAACTAAGAATACCAACTTGCAATCAGCGTCTAGGGGTTACAGTCGACAATCAGGATTGAATGTATGGGTAGGGTAGATAATCTTGAACCTTCAAAAGTGTCACATCTCAAGGAGGTATAGGCACTAATGAAAACCCAAAAATATGATCTCTCTAGAATGCTTTGTCAAGCCTGGAAGGGGTGATCTCCTCGACTCTTCCTCACATGACCTTGTGTTTAACTTCTGTGTTAAAGGAGGCTCTAGTCTATACTTATATGAAAATTGGATTTTGACTCTCCCTATATTAGACTCCTATTTTTATTTACCGGCCTTGGAGAGTTATCTCTCCAATACTAATCCAAGGCCCTAGCCCTAAACTTGTTTATGTACCCTAGAAAGAATGTCTAGTAAATTTTAAATTTAGCATTCATTTTAGCAGATGTTTTTTACTCAAAGGATATGGAAGTGACACTAATTTTTCTTGAAAACCTTGAAAAAATGAAACTTATAAGAACAATGGCATCGAAAACTTTACACAAATTATTCAATGAAAAATAGTTTCAAAAAAAAAAAATGCATGAACAATCCTTCAAACCCTGAAAGGAAATTTTTTCCTCTTTCTAATGCAAAATGCACAATGCAACCTTTTGAGAAAAGAAAAAAAAAGAAACAAAAGGATATTCTTTGTTCTTTTTATTTTGTCAATGATTTTCAATATGAGAAGAAACCAAAATCATATTCTAATATATTTTTCTTTTACAAAGATGAAGCAAAACAATGCAATAAAAGAAAAAAAAGGACCTAAATAACAACAAATTAGGGTTTTTCATTTTCTTGTTCTTTCTGCTGGATAGAGTGGTATGATATTTTCATTGATGTCAATAGGGTGCAGAAGAATATAGCATAATTCTAAAGCTCAGAAGGAAGGACATTAATCGAAGCTTATAAGGGAGAGTGCAGTGCAAAAATGTTATCAAGATTGAAATCACCATAGTAAAACTCCAAAATAATCAAGGAAGAATTTTTCCAGTTGATATAGTTCTCGGAAAAATCTTGGACCGTTAGATCACATAGAAGTCAGAGCCTACACAGAATAATATCATGTGAAGGATCATGGAAATGTAATTGTGCATTCAAATTTCAAGAATAATCACAACCATCAGATCAGTTAGAACCACTGATCAAAGTCAAGTGGAAGGATAGCATAAGTTTTGAGACATTGGATATAAGGAAAAGGAACGAACTCATGAAATCACTAAATTTCGCTAGTCGTTAGAGAAAGGAGGGACTTTGTATGAATTCTAAACCATTTGATTGAGTTTAGTGGAAGGACAGTGTAAGACACAAATATACCAAAGTCTCGGATTGAATGAAATACTGTCAACCATTCATCTAGAGTGAAAATATTGGAACCGTCAGATCATAGTAAAGGAAAGGAAATAGTCAACTCTGGTGCTGACCACTCCTACGAAAAGAATCCAATAACAGGTAAGTTTACTCAAAGGTCGAAGCCTCAAAGTCACAAACTTTTGTCATCTATTGATCTGGAGTGAACCGTCAGATTGTAGTAAAGGAAAGGAGACATTAAACTCCAGCACTGACTACTTTGGGGAAAAGGGGTCTAAAACATGTAATTTCAACCGAAGGCCAGAGCCTTGAATTCCTGAAGTGAATGAGCGCCATCAGATCTGGGAAATGCATGGTGACCATTGAATGAGAATAATAGGTTCCAATGGTGGTCAACTTTGGCACTGACCACTTTAGTGAAAAGGGGTCTAAAACATGTAAGTTCACCCAAAGGCGAGAGCCCTGAAGTCCCAAAATGAATGAAGTTCATTGGATCAAGAATTCAGGTGAAAAATAGACCATCCAATATATGATCCAAAGGGAAAATAAATATGACACTTTAGGAGATCCACATCAGCAAGACTACGTCAGGAAGGACACATGGCACAATCAGATGGTGACAAGTCTCAAGGTCTAGTTGGCACTCTAGGCATACGTAAGTCATGAATATAAGTGACATGTGGTAGCCACTCAACCAATGCCACATCAATAATGAATTCATCAAGCTATGTCACTCCTGCGGTATGTCCTCCAAAGATATTCAGTTTCTCCTACCAGCAACTACCCAAAGCGCCAAAGGGAGAAGTTCTAAAGTGAACGAGAATCGTCCATCTCAACATGAAATTAAAATGTGACCGTTGATCTTGATAAGTGATTAAGCACATGTTTTGGCTTAACGCCTAGCCACCTCCTATGGTTGTATGGAATAGATGTCTTGAAGTGCTTCTGTGTGAAATTTAACACACAGAATAAGAAATTTATCTCGATCAAGAAGGAATGATAAACCAGATAGGATATGGACTTTGTCCTTATTTATCTTAAGTAATCCAATACTTGCAATACATTAAAAATCTAATAAAAAAACTTAGATCTGATCAACGTAAATTAAGAATGAAATAAAGAGGCATGGGATCGATTTAACACAAAATCGATCCATATCACTGATCGATTTATGAAAATCCCTCTCACTAAATTGAAAATCCTTCATGATAATGTATGAATAATAATGGAGAAAAACAAACGTTATTATTGTTAATTTAAATGAAGAGGTGAAATGGTCCATATAAAGGGACACAATGCTTCAACGCTCACACTAGTTGGAAAACTATATAAGAAGGAAATAATGGTGAAGAAGAAGTGTCTCTGAAGTCCATATCAAAAGATCAAAGCAGAAGCAGAGTCCAAAAAGAGGAATTGATGATACTTATGCAGTGAGGGTGGAAGGGAGGAGAAAGGAAGGATTCATATCCTTTACTAGATAAGGGAGTTGGTGCTTCCTAGGGTTGGTGCCCTAAAGACAAGGGAGTTGGTGCTTCCTAGGGTTGGTTCCAAAAAAACAAGGGAGTTGGTGCTTCCTAGGGTTGGTGCCCTGAAGAAGGGGATTTGTGTCTCCTAGAGTTGGTGTTCTAAAAAGGATTGGTGTCCTTCACTATTCTTTATAAAACCTTGTAATTCATGTTAATTATATTTATATAATAGATTTTAAATATAATTCCATTGTTGATCTATTGTGGTAATTAATAAAATATCAAAGTAATTTCTAATTGTCGAAAAAGGGTAACACTGATTCACCCCCTCCCCCTAGGTATTTCCAACAATTGGTATCAGAGTGAGTGCCTTCAGCACAGTCTAATAACTAGAAGGTAGATCATGAAAGAAATGGATCAGCAAGAGGGAATTTATTCCAACAAAGAACCATTGTTCAATGGAGGTGGCTATGATCTCTGGAAAATAAGAATGAAAAGCTTCTTGTTGGCTCTTGGTTTTGATGTCTAGAAATTTGTTGTAGATGGTTACACTACACCAGCCAATCCACCCACGGATATTGTAGGAAAGAAAATATGAAATGACAACTCAAAAGTAGTTAATGCCATTCTAAGAGGATTGACAAATTCTATATGTGTGAAGGTTATGCATTGTAAGTTAGTTAAGGAAATATAGGAAAAATTGAAAGTTGTATATGAAGGAGATAGAAAAGTCAAAGAAGAAAAACTACAAACCTATAGAACTTAGTTTGAAAATTTGAAAATTAAAGAAGAAGAGAACATTGATGAATACTTTCATAGAGTAGATGAGGTAGTTAATTCAATAAGAGCAGCAGGAGAAGAACTTACCGATAATCCTATTGTACAAAATATATTAAGGTTACCTATGAGATATGATGCCAAGATTTCTACAATTGAAGATAGGCCGGAACTTGATAAACTCATAGTAGATCAACTTCATGGAATTTTTATAGCATATGAGATGAGAACAGGGAATGAAAAACCATCAAAAAGAGAAACAACCTCTAAATCATCTAAAACAAAGATGAGGTAGGAGAAAAACACCAATGACGAGTTATCATATATAACCGATGAATAAATTTCCAACTTCATAAAGAAACTCAAGAAAGGGACTGTGAAATACAAAGGAAAGATTCCTCTAATATGTTTCAACTGTGGAAAAATTGGGCACTTTGCTAATAAATACCCCTATCCTAAGCATGAGGAAAGTGATGATGAAATAACCTTCAAAGATTAGAAGAAAATCAAAACTAATGATAAAAATAAGTTATACAAGAAAAAGAAAAAGTTCTTTACCCAAGAAGGCAGTTACTCATTGGAAGCAAATGAAGAAGAGGAGCCAGAGCTTCTATTTATGGGAATAAAATCTCAAGATGATAATCATTCATAAAATGAAGAAGAAGTGAACTTCAAAGAAGAATTCCTTTGTGTAATTGAAGAACTAAGAAAAACTAAAAAACAAAACAGGTTACTAAGGGAATAACTTCTAGAGATTGAAGAAGCTACTAAATCAAGGGAGAAAGAATTTTCCAAAACCATCAGTGAGTCAGAACAATTGATTATTAAGTTAAAAACTCAACCCCAAGAAACCATAAGAAAAGAAGAAATATTGAATAAAGAACTCAGTGAAAAACAAAAAGTGTGTAAGATATTGGAGGATGAAATAGTTCAACTAAAAGGAAAACTAGAAAAATAAGATATTCAGTCTAAATTTGAAAACAACTAAAAAATATTAAATAACATTTTTAGTAGCTAGAGATCATCAAATGATAAGATGGGACTAGGATATGATCCCTCTATAGAACAAGAAAATGACAAAATCAGTTATGCATATGTTCTTAAGAAACCCATAAATGAAAAAGAAAACAAAACAAGAACTATACCATTTGAAACTATCCCAAATAAACATAAATTTGCACCTTCTACTAATTAAATATATAAGGAGAAGAATAGAATTATCAGAAGGAATCCCTCTAACATAAATCAATATATATTCCTTGGTTATTTCTATTCCTACAAAAATTTTGGACATAAAGAATTACACTGTAAATCTTATAGAGAGTACAATCCAAGAAATGTTCAAAGATATGGAAATAATAAGGATAATGCAAAAAGAAGAAACTATAACTCCTTCTCTCCCTTACAGGACTACAATTTTGAATGTTACAAATGCAACAAATATGGTCATAAATCTAGTGAATGAAGATTTCCCAAATATGATAGAAGGATAAATATTCCCAATAATAAAAAAGTATGGAAGAAAAAGAAAACAGAGTGCAATGTAGCCTTGTATGAGAGAAATCAAGGATATCAGTGGTATATAGATAATGGATGTTCCGAACAAATGACTGGAGATAAAAGAAAATTTATCAAGTTAAACAAGAAAGGAAAATGAAAAGTAACTTTTGGAGATAATATGTCAGCCAAAATACTGGGAAAAGGCACTGTCAGTTTAGGAAATAAAAAAACCAAAGCAGAAGATGTACTTCTGGTAGAAAATATCAAACCTAATATCCTAAGTGTAATTCATACATGTCATAAGGGTCACATACTTACTTTTGATTCTCATAAATGTGATATTAGAAAAAACGGATGTTGGAAAGCTAGTAGAAGGTGCACCAAGAACATCTTGCATTGTATACATCCTTAATATAGATGAAGGAGAAAAATGATGTTTAAGTCAATTAGATGAAAGATGGTTATCGCATAGAAGTTTGGGACATATAATATTTGACAGATTGATCAAATCCAATGAGAAAGAGGTAGTTAGGGATCTACCAAAAGTTATTAATCCTTCAAATTCTATTTGTAAACATTCTCAAATAGGAAAGAAAACAAGAGTTAGGTTCAAACCAAAAGAGCATTCTGCAACAAAACCATTAGAACTTATTCAAACAGATCTATGTGGACCTACCATAACTAAAAAGTACTTATGGTGAACTATATTTTATGTTGATTGTTGATGATTACACAAGATTGACCTGGGTATGTTTTCTAAAAGAAAAACCAGAAGCCTTTGAGAAGTTTAAAACATACAAAGACCTTGTAGAGAATGAAATAGATATCAAAATTAAATATCTGAGATCAGACAATGGAGGAGAATTCACCTCTAAATATTTCATTCAATTCTATGAAAAACATGGCATAAAAAGACAATTTTCAGCTCCCAGGACTCCTGAACAGAATGGTGTGGTAGAAAGGAAAAACAGAACAGTTCAAGAAGATACAAGAACCATGCTAAATGAATCCAAGAGTCAAGATGAATTCTGGAGAGATACAATCTAAACAACAATCCGCATACTTAATCGAGCTCAGTTGAGACCCAACCATGAAAAAATCCCTTATGAACTATGGTTTGGTAGGCCAACATCTGTAAAACACTTTAGAATTTTTGGAAGTAAATGTTACATTAAGAATGATGAAGATAATTTAGTAAAGTTTGATCCAATATCTGATAAAGGAATATTTTTAGGGTATTCATCTAATAAAAAATCATACAGATGTTAAAATCTTAGACTACTAAAGATAGTGGAAAGTGCCAATGTAAAGATAGATGATCTAAAAAACAACATATCCCGAGACATTGATGAAAAAATATCAACAAAAAGATGATGATGTAAAATATCAACAAGAAGATGATGATGTAGAATATCAGCAAGAATATGATAATGAAACACAGGAAAATGAACCATATATTGATGAATAAGACAATCAAGAAACTCCCTTGCCAAAAGCTCCATCAAAAAGAGTTCAAAAGAATCATTCTAAAAGTCAGATTATTGGAGATAAAAGTGCAGGAGTGGAAACAAGAAGGAAACTCACTTTTGAATCAGAACAAGCAATGTTATCCCTAATAAAACCTAATTCATGTAAAGAAGCTAGCAAAAGTAAATATTTGATCAAAAGCAATGAATGAAGAACTAGACCAAATAGAGAATAACCAGACTTGGGAACTAGTTCCAAGACCCAAGGACAAGAATGTGGTAGGAACCAAGTGGATCTTCAAGACCAAACTAAATGAAAATGGGGAGATTATAAAGAAAAAAGCCAAATTAGTTGGCAAAGGATATTCCTAAGTGGAAGGTATTAATTTTGAAGAGACTTTTTCTCCAGTATCAAGACTTGAGGCTATCAGAATGTTCTTGTCATTTTCATGCTTCAGAAGTTTCAAAATCTATCAGATGGATGTCCATTCAGCATTCCTTAATGGAACACTAGAAAAAGAAGTATATGTTCAGCAACCAGAAGGATTCATGTTAACATAAAATCAGGATTATGTGTGCAATCTAAAAGAGGCCTTATATGGTCTTAAACAAGCCCCCAAAGCATGGTTCTCAAGGCTTGATAAGTACTTACAAAAACAAGGATATAAGAGAGGGACTACTGGCAACAACTTATACATCAAAATTGAGGATCAAAACATGATTGTTGTGGTGGTATATGTAGATGACATCATATTTGGAATTAATATTACTACACTAAGGAGAACATTTGCAGCCACAATGCAAGAGAATTTAAAATGTATATGATGGGAGAACTCTCCTTCTTTTTAGGTTTACAAGTAAATCAAACAAAAAATGGAATATTTGTTTACCAAGACAAATATGTCAAGAAAATGATAAAGAAATTCCAAATGGACTACAGTAAACCTATGATTACTCCCATGGTCACTAGATGTAAACTAAGCCTAGAAGATGACTCACCAAAAGTGGACCAAACGATGTACAGATCAATGGTTGGAAGTTTGATCTATTCAACAACAACAAGACCTAAGATCATTAAGGTTGTAAGACTTGTGGGGAAATTTCAATATGCACCTAAAGAAACTCACTTGAAAGCATTAAAGAGAATATTAATATATCTTAAAGGCACCTTAGAACTTGGATTATGGTATCCAAAAGATAAATACTTCAATCTAACTACATACATTGATGCAGATTGGGCCAGTAGTATAGATGATAGGAAAAGCACCAGTGGAGGAGCAATTTTCCTAGGAAAATGTCTGGTAGCATGGCTAAGTAAGAAACAAACATCCACATCACTATCTATAGCAGAGAAAAAATACATTGTCACTACACACAAGTTATTTGGATGAAAACATTATAAGACTTACAAATAAGATATGATAATCCCATCACTATTAATTGTGATAACATTAGTGTCGTAAATATCTCTGAAAATCCATTAATGCATTCTAAAACCAAACACATCCCAATTAAATACCATTTTCTAAGAGATCAGGTTTTCCAAAAAGTGGTTAAAATAGTGTATGTAGACACCAAAGAAAAAATTGTAGACATATTCACAAAACCTTTTCCCAGGAGTACTTTTGAAAATCTTCGATAGAAATTGGGAGTAATTCACAAACCTCATTAAAACCATAAAAAATGTATCATAAGAAAAGGGGCACATGGTCATGGGGGGAATTTCCACAAGAGGGGCAAAGAAATATCCTTGATGTCATTGCTGTCAAATGGGGAGGAAATTGATAAGCAACAAAGAGAAAAATATTTCAAAAAGAAAAGGTTGCCATCAATGCCAAAGGGGGATAATGTTGGACACAATGGTATGATATTGTCATTGATGTCAACAGGGTGTAGAATAATCCAGTATAAACCCAAATCTTAGAAGGAAGGACATTAATCAAATCTCATAAGGGAAAGCGCATTGCAGAAACATTGTTGGGATTGAAATCCCCACAATAAAACTCCAAAAGAATCAAGGAAGAATCTTGTACATTGATATAGTTATCAGGAAAATATTGGGCCATTAGATCAAGCAGAAGCTAGATCCTACATAGAAGAATCTCGTGTGAAGGATCGTGGAAATATAATCTTGCATTCAAATTTCAGGAGTAATCACAACCATCAAATCAATTAGAACCATTGATCAAATCCAAGTGGAACGATAGTGTAAGTTTCGGAACATTGGAGATAAGGCAGAGAAATAAACTCATGAAATCACAAAATTCTTCCATTCGTTAGATGAAGGAGGGAATTCGAATGAATTCTTGACCATCTGATCATGTTTAGTGTAAGGACAGTGTAAGCCACAAATATCCTGGAGTCTCAAATTAAACAAAATATCATCAATTGTTGATTTGGAGTGAAAATATTGGAAACGTCAGATCACAGTAAAGGAAAGGAAATGGTCAAATCCGGCACCGACCACTCCAGAAAAAATAATCCTAGGATAGGTAATTTTAACTGAAGGTCGAAGCCTCGAAGTTATGAATTGTCATCAACCATTGATCTGGAGTGAACCATAAAATTGTAGTAAAGGAAAGGAGATGGACAACTCCGGCGCTGACCACTTCAGAAAAAAGGGGTCTAAAACATGTAAGTTCACCCAAAGGTCAAAGCCCCAAAGTCCCGAAGTGAATGAGGTTCGTTGGATCAAGAATTCAGGTGAAGACTAGACCGTCCAATATATGATTGTTATACGAAAACTCCCCTGCGGACAGGTAAATATCCTTATGGATTCTAGACCCCTACTACCAAGACAAAAAAATGAAAATGGGCACTAACATCCCTTTAAATGTAGTTAAGATGTCAAAGGAAAAATAGGAATAAAGTATGATGTACCTTTTCTAAAGTGTGTCCTCGCTTAATCATGGATGAACTTAATCTTCAAGCTCCTTAGAGATATCTGCAATCCAATGGACAATGAAGAAAACACAGACTTCCTACTCTATCAAGATTAGTTTAAACTAAATTTATCCA
Organism: Picea mariana; assembly: GCA_032191745.1. Lineage (NCBI taxonomy): Eukaryota > Viridiplantae > Streptophyta > Pinopsida > Pinales > Pinaceae > Picea > Picea mariana. The sequence goes on from JASDQU011376715.1 coordinate 13,486, forward strand.
TAATAGACAAGTATATGCAACAATACACAAACTTGAAGGAAATAGGCCAAACATGTATTAATGGGAACATTAAAAGGTACTTACAATATGTAGATGCAGTTGCAACAGCCTCACCAAGTCCTCCTTTTCCAACCCCTTGCTCTAAATATCTATGATCAGAATGACAATAATTTTGTTGATTATTCTCCTCCTCTTCACCATGAGAATACCTCCTTTTATAGGCTTTGAGAGGGTCAACCACCTTAGTTATATTTGGAATAAGTTGAGCATATGACTCCACCATTTGTGGCATCTCGCTTAGATGCAGCCTAAAGATTGGATTTGATCCAAACCAACTCGAATCATATCTAGTTGTATTTAGAGATAATGGTGATTTCTTCCCATGATTCTCTCAGCCAATCGATGCTCCCTAAGAGTGGAAAACAGAGCACTACAACGCTTCCCGCTAGATCGACAGAGAGCGCAAGCACTCCCTGCATATGAGCAAGGGAGTGTTGATCTTCCAAAAGTTCGTTAAGATGACCAATTCTCAATGAAAAACATTTTATTTAGTTTGTCAAATGATGTGGTTTCTCCTTCCAACATGTTCTACAGGATGTATCAAGTGTTTCCATGGTGTCGTTTGCAATGTGACATATGCATAATGAAAATAAGAAATTTACGAGAATTGTGACAAAAGTGAGACACTTGCGACAATGAGAATTTGACATTATCGAAGTGAGGAATTTTGATGTGTAACAGATTGTCTCTCAAAGCGTGAAGTCAGAAGACGAAAGACGATGACTAAAATTCTTTGTATATTTTTGAAGAAAGGGTATGGATTCAAAGAACCTAGTAGAAGTTGCAAACAACCATCAAACACATGTTATCATGTGTTTCAACTCCAAGGAAGGCATACATATTCTTGGGTAACAAATAACTTAATGTATGGTCGCCAATAAATACACTACGAATCCATGATGAAACCGAATAAGGGTATAGCCACCAAAGATACAATGTGGATCTATACCTCCATGACATGAACTGATCATAGCCACAAGAAAGACACAGTGGAGATACGAGATGATAATGTTAGAATATAATGGATGTGCTCATTTTACCATTGAAAATATCTCTATTTTCACCCAACCATAGGTCAAAGCCACCCTCCGAGCACCTTAACCTTGATAGAGAATCACTCTAGAAGAAAACCCTAGGCTAGATATCCAAACAAAGGGTAGTGCACCTTTCCCCAAGGATAGCACACCAACAAGAGCTGATAAAATGTTCCAAATCCTATCCAAGAGATAGTCCAAGCCAAATGTGATCTGCTATATGCAGCAGCTGCAATGGAAGCTCTCCTCAAAACTGTGCACAAGACTGGGCACTGCAATGTGCACAAGTTGTTGCTCTGCAATTCTGAGAATGCCTGCCAGAATGAGAACTAGCCTCCTCTATTTATACTAATTATGGATAATTTCCTGGGCCAACTTCTCATTCTGGGTATCTATCTTTTCAGTATATATTATTATTTCTGGCCGACTTCTTCTCTTGGAGGCTAATAACCTAATATAAATTATATTCTTGAGCCAACAAGTCTTCTAGGGTTATTATCCAACTCATTAGGGTTTCTTCTTGCTTCCAGGAGTATTCTATCCTCGTCAGGTTTACACGTGGAGGGAAATACCTTCCGCAGCTACCATAATATCAACACTCCCTCCTAGCTATGGAGGTAGTACAAGTAATGGTCTTGAGCANCTTGCTTCCCAGAGTATTCTATCCTCGTCAGGTTTACACGTGGAGGTAAATACCTCCCGCAACTGCCATAATATCAACACTCCCTCCTAGCTAGGGAGGTATTACAAGTAATGGTCTTGAGCACAAAAACATACCATTCACCTGGTAGCATCAACATAGTTGTATAGACTAGATCATGAGCACCATCATCATCATCATCAGTGTCATCAGCTGCATCATCTCTCGAAACCATACTCTATCTAAGTAATCAGACATGATGCTCACTCCACAGAGTGATACAAGAACTATTCTTCTAATATAGAAGAGTAAATGCTCTGAACCATTTTCCGTCTGGGAAATCTCTGTCCTTTGATTATCCGTCTATCCATAGTAGTACATAACTACAATCCAGTGGTACACTACCACACCAAGTAACACACAAGTACTTGATCAACAACGTATAGTCACGAACAATGGAACACATCCACCACATTAGTATACATCTACTGTCATACAGTCTTCAAAACAATCATCTGATATCAACCTGTACAGAAATAATGTTAGGATATAAATTGAATCATCTGGGCCAATCTTTCATTCACATCTGTG
>JASDQU011376716.1:52151-64930 GCA_032191745.1 Picea mariana
CTTATAGGTATTAATCAACAGACGAGATTTTGTCGAGGAATCTGTGGTCACCCACGACCGTTAGATTAGTAGGAGAAAGTAGGGCATTAAATGCCTTACAACTTGGTTTTCCAGTGTCTTTGTGGGTAGCGAAGAGTTTAGGACCATATATCCCCAAGGTTCATGAGAGTATCTGGACCGTGGATCTTTTCCATGCCCAGGGAGTCGTGGAAGAATGCATGGGTAGGAACCATTATGAGCCGTTCGATTGACGGAGGCCACATGTCGTGAGATGTCCCATTTCAAGAAACCAGGAATCATGGAATCAGGATTCTTTTTGACAAGAGTTCAAGATTTTCCATGGTGAAAACCCTGGGATGGATCTGATTCGTCCGATTGACGGAGGCCACGTGTCATGAGATCTCCCATTTCGGGAAATCGAGAATTGCGGATTCGGGATTCCTGTTGAAAAGAGTTCGAGATTTTCCATGGTGAAAACCCTGGGATGGATCTGAGCCGTCCGATTGATGGAGGCCATGTGTCGTGAGATCTCCCATTTCGGGAAATCGGGAATTGCGGAATCGGGATTCCTGTTGACAAGAGTTTGGGATTTTCCATGGTGAAAACCCCGGGATGGATCTGAGCCATCCGATTGATGGAGACCACATCTCATGAGATCTCCCATTCTGGGGAATCGAAAATCGCCAGATCGGGAGTCCTAGCGACAAGGGATCGGGATTTTCCTGGGTGGAAACCCCGGAGCAGTTGTGGACCGTCCGATTTAAGGAGGTGACGTGTTGAGAGAATACCCATTTTGGGGATCGGGGATTCGGGAGTTTCGTTGACAAAAACTCAGGTTCTTTCCTTGACAAATCCCGATCCATAATGTCGAGACAATAGCATGTGTCTAAGTCTCGATGGATGGACAAGATTCCTTGGGGAAATCTCAGGGTCTGTAATGACTGTTCGATGTGAGGAAGAGATGCCAATTTTACGCTGGGGTGCGATCATGCATTAGGGTAAGTAGTGAACAGATCTAGATGGCTAGAGTCCACCCGCCTAGATCTACAGCTGAGGATGCATTCCAGAGCCCCCTTGCCATTCTTCCTTTAATGGGGGGGAGGGGGTCCGAAATTGGACGTGGAACTCTCGAGCGATCGAGATTAATTCATCATGATCAACGACACTCAAGAGGATTTCGGACCTCCCTTTCCATTCTGCCTTTAATGGGGGGGGGGTCTGGAATAGTGTGGCATGTGAAGTGGGGCCCCTCCTGTCATGTCGACCACCATGTCGCATTTCCCTCTCTTCCACCTGTGTTCCACTTAACCATGCAACGGGGCCATTTCTCATTGGTTGTTCTCTGTCCCTGTTGGGATTTGTTCCTATTAGCCATTTTCTAACCCTGTAGGGATTCACCCCCATTGGCCGATCGCTAGCCCTGTCGAGATTCGATGGTTTCCAAGTCAAACGACTCGACATCACTGTAGTGCCAAGGCACGAAATATGAAAGAGGTACTATGTTTATTTGGACTGTGATCATGACTCGCGACCACATGGGAGCGGGGAGAGAGAAAGGACTAGATTATGCTGGTCCTCCATGGATGTTTAGGGCTTCTAATTTGGCAGAAGACCAGAAAAAAGACCAGAAAAATATGATTTAGGTAGTGGGTATGTGACATGTTTCTTTCTTCACCACGACCTTCCTTTTATTACTGAATAAGAATTCATTAGGAGGAAACTCTTCTACAGAGATAGGTGTCAATTCCCCCTTGAATATCCACTATGTATCGGGGTTCCCCTTTGTGAATTGTAAGGGAGTGACAGATGCAATGGGGATGCCGATTTCCTTGGTAACTATCTATGGGTTTCCTTCTTCTTGGTTGGGGATCTCTTCTTCCTAATTTGAGATCTCAATTTCCTCTGTCTTGTCCTGAGTCTCTTGTTTTCTAAGGTTTGCATCCATTGTATTTTTATCTTCTGCTTGTTTTGTACCCGGAGGTTGTGAGTTTATTCCCTATAAAACTTTGGGGAGGGAACTTCTCCTGTGCTCTTGGAATTTATAAAAATCGACCATATCACCGGGCAACAAAGATTGAACCTGGCTTAAGACTTCAGAGCAGGACCTCGTACCTCGAAATATTTCATCATGAGGTGATTCTTCATGTTCATATCTCGTCATCCCATAAATCGCTATGTGATTACTCACAACCTTATTAGGGTCTTGTTTCTTAAACTCAATGCCTACAAATTTCATTTCCTGCAAGGTCATAGCCTTCGATTTGCCATGGCCAAAATCTAATAAACAATATGTACCATTGTGAATGGGGAAGACTAGCCATACCTTCTTCGATACTCCTTTGAGCTCATTTCTTATCCCATCGAGCACAATTTACCTAGCGATCTCATGACATACTAGCTTGTCTGGTAAGAATAGCAGCAGAGCATATGGGGGGATAGAGGTGCCAAAAACCCTAATATACAAAAAATTCACTTCTATATACCAATCTGCCACACTGCTCAGGTTGGCCGTGATGTTATCTGAAATCCTAGGAGGTGGATGGCCAAAGATGGAGACATGCATTGGTACCATTACCTAGTTGAAAATATCGTAGATGAATTCTTTGGCTTTATCTTCCCAGAGTTTTGAGTGGTAGACATGAATAGGTTCTACATCAGTTAGAGCCCAGCTCCAGCTCATTAATGGGAAAGGTTCTATGAAGAAAATAGTGTCCATGATGTAAGCAGACATAAAGAATGAATTTGCTTTCCCACTCGTCTTCTCTGCTCGATATTTTGCAATTCGACTGGCCAGACTGTCTCACAACAATTTGGCCTAGTCAAAGGAGAATCCCTCTGCTACTGTGTGAATAAGCGGTACCCATGGGAGAAAGAAGTGAGAGGTGTCCTACTTCCCATACAGTCTGCAAACCATCATCACTATATACATGAATTGTGGTACCAATGATGAGATTGAATAAATTACATTAGTATTGACTATGAATTTCATGGGGTGCGAAACCCAGTCTTTGATCAGATTAGATAAGCTTTTCCCAAACTGCTCGCATTCCTTCGTTTTGAAACCCTTTAAGAATTCAGTATTGTGAGTAAGGTTTGGTGTGGGAGACAATTTATACATTTCCTGTAAATGCTCTAGTCTGAATGTCCCAATTGCCACCTTTTTCTCGTTGAATATTGTTCTAGTCGGGATGTCTACATGGTCCAGTGCCCATATGATAATATCATAATAGGGAAAAATCCGGGGCCTTGCTGCTATCTTGTGCATCTCTGAATGAGTGATGATTTTGTATTTGGTGGACAGGTCATTTTTCTCGTTATTGCTGGAGTCATCTGGACAATTTATCATCTCGGATTGCAGAATGTTGGAGACATATGTCCATGTTTTGACAGTATTGATACTTCTAGGTGAGGTATCAAAAATAATATCTGAACCTTGAACTAGACTCTTGGCAACTTCCTTGGACGCTTTTCGCAGAGCCATGATATAGAACCTTGCAATTAGATCCCTTGTCGTAGAAAATGTAAACACATACAGAGGTTATCTTGGTGAACTGGCTCTACGCAAATTAGAAAGAAACCTAAGATAATGACTGAAACATTTTCTCTTTGAGCACTTAAGTCTGTGTGATTCCTTGCTGACAGAACATTTAAATAATTTAATAGAAAGATTTATAAATAAAATGAGATCTTACTATCAATCACCTCACTAAAATTCTAATAAATGCCATAAATGTTTGATAATTCACGATTCGAGAGGATCGCAACAACGTTTAATTCTTGGTCCGTAGGATGTATGGGTTGAAGGTTGTTTAAGATGTTAATTAATCCATTTCAACCTTTTAATTAAGTGTTTAGTCCTTAATCCCCTTTTCGACGTTCGCAGTATCAGAGGATTTTACTCCTAGTTTTTGAACCACGAACCCCGAAATTGCGATAGTGCGATTTGGTTGATTAACTATGATTTGAATTAATCTTTTAATTAACCACGATTAATTAATGAATATCAAGAATTCAGGGATCGAAGTTACAAATGTGTTGTTTTTGAGGTAACAACCACCGAGTCGCAAAATCACAATAAATATTAACTATGGCTTAAATGTCATTATTCTTGTTATTACCCAGATTGACTTAAAACAATTTTGCAACTTCGCATGTCGGAGGTTCTAAGGGTGTTCAACGTGTAACTCCCAAAACACGAGAGAACGAGGTAATAAAAGGTGATAATCCCTGCTTAGTGGTTCAATAATGGTGATTAAAACTAAACCAACAATCCTCATTTCGTGTGTCGGGATACTGGGGCTTTGGTAGGTATAAGCATGATCTACATGAAATCTCGAAATCTGACTTTTTAGGCTTAAGTGTATCATTTCACTACTTAGAAAATAGGTGGCTCCAACCTTTGGTAACTAGAGTATTCAAAAAATACAAGTGTTCCAACATAGGCTCCAACTAGGGATCTTGTCTCCTTGCGGGATGAGAAGAACAACAAACCAAGTGCCTTTATTGGGTAAATGGAGTCTTTAGTTTGTTTCTCCGAAACTTGCCCAGAAAGAGGATACAGAGGAAGAAAGGGGGTTTCATCCTTACATCTGAAATATTTCAAACTTAATCACTCTCTTATCTCAATATTAGTCCTCCTGCTCCTCTAATATTGAATTCGAGTCTGCTCAAGATGATCAAAACAACCTTGGGGATTTGAACAGGTTCTGTTGATTTTGATTGCATCAAGGTGAAGTAACTTAAATGTTTTTAATCAGGGAGCCCTGCATGCACCTAGGATGTAGATCAGGTTTCAAATAAAACTAATTACCAGAGTACGGTAAAATTCATGTGTAACAACCTTACAGATATTTTAGACATTGCTTCACTACCAGCGAGCCCGTTCAATACCCCAATGAAGTTGTTTGATTTCCTTTATTGAATTTCCTTTCAACACTTCAAGCTATAAATTTGCATTTAAATTTTGAGATGAGGGCAATCATTTTATGAATTTCCTTTCATCATCTCTTTCGGACTAGATGGGGGCAATCAATTTTTTGAATTTCCTTTTACCATCTGTCTTATATTTTCCTTTGCCATGAAGTGGGGGAAATCAATTAGTAGAAAGTATACCAGGGGAAATACCTGTGTATAATTTTGCAGCCGAGGTCTATTAAATCACTTTGATTACTCTCGATCAGTTTTCATTTGACCTTCTAAACATCTTAGTTGGCAGGAAGGCTTTAGGGGAGAGTTTATTTCCAAGAGCCTTATTTTGAGCAAGACTAATCGTCAAGACCTGTTGAAAAAACGAAGGGAGTTAGGATTAGCCTAAGCATATCTTAGTTCAGTGAGAGCTGAGGGTTTGCAAGAACTTGCCACCTTTTTTTTTTGTTGTCATTCGGAAAAATCGTTTGTCGGCTTTCAGAGCTAAATTGCAACCTCTATTCCATTTGTGAAAAACATGGGAAGATATCAGAATTTAAGGGGAAAGAATCAAAGATTCGGGACATAGTGGCAAAGAAGGTTTTAGATTTCGTAAGCACAGGCGTTATAACGCAATCCTGAATCCTAGAACTTTTTTCTTATTTAGGACACTTAACTTCTTTTGTTTTATTTTGATTATTTTTATCTTATCCTGGGGAACTTTTTAGAATCCACAGTAACAAATTATTCCTTGATAATCCATCGAGTGAAAAAGTTCATACTCATGAGACCATTATTGCACCTAGGTGACCTTCATTGGCAATCTAGATATTTAGGGAATTCATACCTTTGCCTTACCATTTCGTTCTCATCTTAGTAAATTATCTTTTTATCACCTATTTCGGGAGAATCGGTTTCCCAATACATGACTTTCCATTTTCCTCTTTATGATGCTTGGGCTGTAAACCGAAATCCTGTAAGAAAGCAGCACGAAGAGTGTCAGGTTTTAAAATTTATGGAATTCAATGTGTTGAAAATTTCATATCACTCATCTATTTTATTTGCGATGAAAAATAAAATAAAACTTACTGAAAAGATATAAAAACAGCAACACAAACTGGTATATACAGTGGGATTTCAGAAATAATTTATTGCATATAGTGCTTCAGATAGCGCTCGTTGATAGGAGCATTAAGGGTTTTACCATCCAAAGTTTCTAACAGAAACAAGTTCTTCCCTTCAGAAGATGTGACTTTGAATGGGCCATACCATATATGGTCAAATTTTCCATGTGTGGCTGAGTATTCCCTTCTAGTATCCCATTTCAAAACCAAATCGCCGGGGAGGAATTCACTATCTTTATCCTTATCATCGAACAGTGCTTTCATATTGTCTTGATACTTCCGAAGTCTTTCATCTACCTCCATTCTGTTTTGCTGAACTTCAGTCAAAGAATTTATTCTTCTTGTGATGTGATTTGGTTCTTCTTTCTCATCCTGCTAAAGTTTCATCACGGGTAGGGCCAGGTTTATGGGTAGCACTACGTCAGTCCCGTATACCATTTGAAATGGAGAAGTGCCAATCAAATTCTTGGTTCCTATCCGATTCGCCCATAAGGCGTACTTCAAATGCACATGCCAAGACTTTTTGTTTTCATTCAACACTTTCTTAATTATGGTAATTAAACTTTTATTTGATGATTTAGCGAGCCCATTGGCTTGGGGGTAGTATGTTGTAGAATGGATCAGCATAATATTGTATTTTTGGCAAAAGATGACCATTTCCATAGATTTGAATGCATGGGCGTTATCTATAACTATTTTTGGGGGACAACAAAATCTAGATAATATGGTTTCTTCCAGGAAATCGATGACCACTGAATATGTTTCTTTTCTAGTTGGAATACCTTCCACCCATTTGGTGAAATAATAGGTAGTGGTCAGGATCCATCTATGTTGATCACTAGAACGTGGGTTAATTTCGCCTATAAAATCCAACCCCCATTGTTGAAACTGGGCTTTCGTTTTAACCGGAACCAAAGGTAATGTTGGGAGTTTATGTTTGCTTGCAAACAATTGGCAAGATTTACAGGATTTGACTTTGGTATTGACATATGAAAATAGTTTAGGCCATTAATATCCTGCCCTAAGGATTTTATAAGTTGTTTCTCTCCATGCATGATGTCCTCTGCATACTCCTTGGTGAAATTCATTTATGACCTTTTCTGTTTCTAATTCTACCAAACAAACCAGTAGGAAGCCTAGAGGGTCTTTCCAAAACAATTGTCTATCGGACATACAGTACTTTACCGCATGCAACTTCAGTTTCCTGGCCTTATATGGAGACAACCCACTTGGCCAGTTCAGGGTCAGAAGGTAAGATACTATGTCTTTATACCAACCCGATGAGGCAAACTTATCTTCGATTCTGGTTGGAGTTATTTGGTCATCGAATTCATCTATGTCCACACATCCTTCATATTCTTGTAGGTTGTTTATTCCGAGTGATCTAAAATTTGATTCAGCTAAGAGATTAGCCAAACCCTATCCTTTTACGAGCTTCTTCGTTTTGACCTCTAGGTCAAATTCTTGAATTTTAGTGAGCCATCAACCCCTCTTCCCATCACTGTCGGGCTGCACTAATATATATTTTACAGAACTGATGGGCACATATGTAATTACATTGGAGTGTAACACGTAGGTTCTGAAAGCATTTAGTGCCTTTACCATAACGTATGCTTTCTTTTCCATTATATCCTATTTCAATTCTACATCTCTAAGGCTCTTACTGAAGAATGCTATCGGTTTCTCGAAACCCTCTTCGTTCTTCTGGAGGAGTACTGCCGCAATCGTGTGTTCGAAGGAAAATGAGAAAATCAGAAACTCTTTTAGATAATCAGGGCTGACCAACATAGGTGCTTCACCTATAAATTTCTTGATAGGCACAAACAATGCTTTGGCTTCTTCCTTCCATTTGACTTCGTTGTTCGTTTTCAGCATATCTGCGATCAATTTCACAATTTCAGCAAAATTCAGGATAAATCTCCTCAAAAAAATTATTTTTCCTAAAAATGATTGGATCTCTTTTACATTTCTAGGAATATTTATGGTGTCTATAGCTTTGACCCTTTTAGGATCGATTTTAATTCTGTATCGAGACACAATATGGCCTAGGAGTTTACCTTCTTGCATCACAAAGTGAGATTTCTTGGGGTTTAAGGACAAACCAAATTTTTGGCATTTCTCGAATGTTTCCTTCAGATGTATCACATGATATTCATCATATTTAGAAAAAACAGTCAGGTCATCAAGGTAAATGACCACGAATTTATCTCTCTCACCGATGAAAGTGATATCCATAGCAATTTGGAAGTAACACCTGCATTCATTAAACAAAAAGTCATTTTGTCATACATAAATGTGCCCCAGGGGGTAGTGAAGGTTGTTTTCTCTTTATCGTGCTTGCTGACAGTGATGTGATTATAAATTGAAAACCCATCGATCATTGACATTCTATTTTCCCCAACCACCTTCTCCAAAACATGATCAATTTTGGGAAGTAGATAATTGTCTTTGAGGGAGTATTTATTTAGATTTCTAAAATCCACACACAGTCTGATCTCTCCAATCTTCTTCCTAACTGGGACCAAGTTAGCTACCCAATCAGAGTATCTCAGTGGCACAATTATTTTTGTGTCCAAACTCTTTTTAACTTCCTTTTCGACCACGGGCAATAAAATGGGATTGATTTGCCTGAGTTTCTTTCTGAATGGTTTAACACCGGGCTTCAAAGGTATTTTGTGTTCGATCACAATGGTGTCATAAGTTCTCAGCTCATCGTAAGACCAAGAGAACACATCTTTATACTGCTGGAGTAAATATGCATACTTACCTTTCATCTCAGGGGGGAGATATTTTGATATCTTTACTATTCTAGGCTCCTCTTTGGTCCCTATATCACAATATTCAACTTCTTCTGGTTGAGGTTGTAAAGTAGATTTTAGGGTCATGTCATTTTGGTCAAACAATATTTCTGGAGGGATTAGTCCTTTCAGAATCTGATTGTTTTTAATACTAACATGCGATGATTCACGATATTTTCTTGGAACTCTTGAGGATCCTCTCCTTCTTGCATAATCCAATTATGGTTGTTTTGGTTTTCTTGGTCAATGTGAGTTTCAGTGAAATCGTCTACCATTTCAAGGAATTTTTTGATTTGTTCATCATCTTCGAAGACCTGCCAATGTTGTATATTATTCAGTATGGAGGGTCTGTGCCTCACCTCTATATGATACTTTAGTTTGAAATCTATAGGAGGTGCAAAATTTGAGGCTTCTTTGGCTAATGAATCATCTTTTAGGTTTTCTGCACGTGGAATGTAATGAACATTTACCGATGAGAAAAAAATTTCCATTAGATCACAGGCGCAATTTATGTAAGATCTTAATCTCGGGTGTTTAGCCTGGTACTGCCGATTTATCTGCTTCACAATCAACTCCGCATCTCCATAGACTTACAAGTTCTTTATGTTCATCTTCCTGGCAGCTTATAGTCCCAAGACTAGGGCTTCATACTCACATACATTATTTGTGTAGTCTATGTCCCACTGTAGTCTGTAAGAAAAGGGGATAACAAATTCATTTTCAGGTGCTACGAAAAGTACTTCTGCACCTGCTCCTTCACATGATGAAGCACCATCAATTTTTTATTTCCAAATCCCAGTGTTATACACATTTTCATCTATCTTTTTTGATTTATTTTTCTCTATAAAATTTTCTTCTACAAAATTATTTATGCCATCATCAAAAAATAAAATACAATTTCCTAGGTCTTGATCGACGACATAAATGGGATAATTATTAGGATTTTGTGGATCACTTACTGTATATGCTAACCGTGTCTCTATGTATAACTGAGTGAACTGTCCCCCAAAAATAGGAATGGTGGTGTAGGTCATGTCTAGTTTAAGAGATCCCCCAAGCTTGTCTCCCCAAGACCTAGATAAGAGCAAACCATACTTCGGAGGTATATCAACGATAACTACATCCATTAGAACATTTTTTACCAGAACCTATGCAAGAGTTACCACTAGATATTTGATCATTACCATACACTTAACTCTCCTTGAATCGAAAGAATATAGGTCTCTGTATAGCCTGGTGATTTCGAGGCCCAGTCTATCCATAATAGACTTGGGCATCACGTTATGTGAGGCTCCAGAGTCTAGCATGCAATTATGCAGTAGGTGATCTTGCACATTTAGTGTGATATATAAAGGGGCGACGATATCCATCGTTCCTTCGAAATGTGGGCCAAAAGTTATATTAGGCTTATCATCTTCCAAATTTATCACATCAGTCTGACTTTCTAAATCTGAAAAATTTATCATTTTGGTTATTTGCTTTCGGTACAAGGGATTCTTTGCCAATTCAACCAGGGGTATTGGTATATTTATCTTGTTTATCTCATTTTCTAGGCTAAAACATCCCAAGAGTTTATCTGTTTCTTTAGTTGAAGCTTCAATTTCCTTCCTTTCTAACTTATTTGTTTGCATTGCTTTATTTTCAGTTAGTTTTGTTTCCAATGACTGTGTTTCGGCTACCTTAATTTTCCTATCTTGGACCTCAACCTCCTTTATTTTGGATTTGGTATCTCCAAGTCTTTCGGAGTGGGATCATATGTTTTGCCTCTTGGCAGGATTTTCTTTGGTTGAGTAGTTGACACAGATTTATTTTTAGGCCTCAGATTGTACTTGTGTTGGAGCTCGTTCATTATAGTATCAGACATCCCTTGATAGGTAGAATCACCTGCATTATTTATGTTGTTATCTTCATTTGACGGTTGTTCTATGTTAATAGACCTCTCATAGTCTTCCTTGGTTAGATAAGGTTGTACACAATCGTCACCCAAATTGTTAAAGTCTTCTCCTAGATCCTCAAACTCTTGTAAGTCATTTCCTCCTATAAAATTTTCATTTTTTAAAGGATTTTGAATTTTTTGGTCTTCATTTTTAATCTGTCTTTGTTGAATTTGAGGATTGGGGTTTCTTATAAAATCTCTCTTAATGGATTTATATTCTTTGGACTGATCTAACTCCATCCTCAAAATTTTATTTGATAGCTCCTTTATTATCCTTGCCATATCATCCATTTTATCATCTGATGACCTCCCTGATCCTAAAGGTCCCGCTTGTTCTTTAAAATGTTTGGTCTCTCTTTTTCCCATTTCTATTTTTGTTTTTAGTTTACCAGAAGCCATCATGTTTGACTCAATATCCACGGCATCATATTGCATCCGGGTTAGGTCGGCCCCTCTCCTTTCTCTTAATAAAAGTGTGAAATTGGGTTCGAAGGCTCCAAGAGAGGTTACCTTGGTTGCAGGTTGGGATGGTTTAACTTCAACTGGGATCTTATTATATAATTTGTTAAATCTTTGAATAAATTCCATAACGGTTTCTAAACTTTTTTTCTTCAAAGATCCAAACTCAGTTAGATAGTATACATGGTCCTTCCTTTTTCCCCATTGTCTAAGAAAAGAATCTTCTAGAGAATCATAGGATAATATCGAACCTATGGCTAGACTTCGAAACCAGGTTCTCACATGTCCTTCGAAAGTTTGGACAAACAATCGTGAATACACATCTTCATGTTCGAGACCTAGGATGTCTGTAAATTGGTCAAATAAATTTGTATGTTTGGTCATGGTTAGGTCTCCTTCCCTTGTAAACTTAGGTAGGTTTTTCATGTAGTTTTCAGGCAAGTCATGCAGGGGTGGGAGGACCAGAAGAGCGTATATGGTAGCTACTTTAGCAAAAATCCTAGGTGGTGGGGGTGGCCCTTGTCCCCCCACTCCTCCTCCTCCAGCAATCGCCATAGATACTCTAGGAGAGGAAACCGATATGTTGTACAGAGGATTTTGGAAGATGTATAGCAAATCTTTAGCTTCTTTTAGAGATGAGAAAGATGAAAAAGGTGGAAACGGGATACGAGGGCTTGGTTCCTCTGATTTGCAAGAGATATAAACAGAGGAACCCGCAGCTGTGGAATCCGAGTATATGGTATACTCTTTGAGACTTAGTGAGGTTGGGAAATCTAACTGAAGAGTTGGAGGGATATCAATTGACGTGAGCTTTACCGAGCGATTTTCACCTTCGTTTATGCAGGGGGTAGTCGTACGAGTTTCAGATTTAATTTTTGGGAAAGCTAAATTTGGGTTTAGGGTTTTAGCCTCAACTGTCTTGGTCAATGTTTCTCTAAAAAGGGTTTTAGTGGGAGCTTCTTAAGAAGTTACCACTTCGAGTGGAATCTTGGCCTTAGGTTGGGTGTGTCTAGGCTGATAGACCACAGTAGTTGGCTTAAGGGAACTGTTATCACTGAAATTTCGTCAACACATGGTTACAAGAACTCAACATCGTCAAAACAGTAATGAAGTCATTCATGGCCATGAATTAATCCCACAGCATTCAAAAAGGGAAAAAAACTATACAAAGTAGTGCAAAATTGAAGAGCGCTTTACAGAAGTTGGGCGCGCACGCACATGTGCAGAACAGAAACGTAGAATGTGCGCATACACGCATGATGCACAGCTGTTAGCGGAAAAAGCCGCGCACCTGCTAAATGATGCATTTATTGAAGTGGTCGGCCTCCCAACCACTTATGGATCAGCTCCCAAGCCGATTTGACCCTCAAATCTGAGCTGAATCCGAATGGTAGGCTGGTCAAAGACCTAATAATGCCCTAAATGCCCTCTTTTCACACTACAAAGTAGTTACACAAAAGCCCAAAGCAATGCTATAAAAATCCATGAATGCACCTCATTTTCTCAAGGAATTTCAAGTAATGTTATGCTGCCTAGATTGTTTTAAGGACTCCAAAC
>JASDQU011376719.1:0-20647 GCA_032191745.1 Picea mariana
ATACAATTACCGACTTAGTTAATCCTCAATGGGGATTAACCTAACAATAAAAATAATAATAATGACATGATTAATCCACAATGGGGATTTAATCAAATAACAAAATAATAAGAATGCTCTTCGCAGTTACATTATTTCAACACATAGCACATCCATTGCATACCTCGTGGTGCTCTATGCAGAAATCTGGAAGGCCTGTCACTATCTCCTCGAGCACCTTAAGTGCTCCAAGATGAAAATGAGCCATCCTCCTATGCCTCAATTCTTCCATATCACAATCACTACTCATCAATGCCAGGGCTGACTCAAACTGAAGCTTATACAACTTATCTCACCCGACTCCAATCACTTTGGCAGTCTTGGAGTCCTTGGGCCTGATGTACACTCTCCCATCCTGAAATGAGGCCACATAGCCCCTATCCTCCAAGGCTGAAACTGATATAAATATCTTCGTCATACCTAGAACATATAACACATTTCTCACGATTAGTGGATTCCCGGACTCCCTCATAAATGTCACTGTCCCATGGCCTACTTCCCAACACTTGGAATTATTTCCCATCTCAATAACAAGGTCCATCTCCTCATCCTTCAAGCTGGAGAAGTAATCCCGTACTCTAGTCGTGTGACTAGAGGCTCCACTGTCTATATACCATACACCTGAACTTGATGAACTGGAGAAACATGCAATGAGTGAAATGAGTGAAAACTGTTGTTTTTTCACTATGGATAAACACATGCATGTAGTTTATTTCATTTTTCTATTTAGCATTATCTAAACCATAAACACTGTAGCAACAATGCATTAGCTACAGTAAACCAAGATCACAAGAAGAATAACCATGCACAAGAACACAAGAAGTATCCTGCAAAACCCTTCTCAACAAGGGAAGAAAACCCAACCAATCTTTTGCTATATTCTTCAAGAGAAAGACCTCCCACACCATCACCAAACCTAGCACACAAGAGGGTGTTGTAATTCTCATAATTTCAGACCACAACTTCTTAAATCATGAGATGACACAATGATAATTGTGTTTCCTTAATGGGGATTCATCTTTATTTATACAAGACTTATCACATCAAATGATGTGTCTATTGGCACAATAGGGCTGACCTCAATAACTCAAAATATAATTAATAATTACCATATTAATTATCTTTCACTTTATGGTGGGGCCGACCTGTACCCTTTACATCACAAATAGGGTTACAAGTAAGTCTGACTCTTGGACAATATAGAAAGGGATCTCATACACCCAATAGTGCTCAACCACTAGGGGCATGCCCATCTGTGCTCAATCACATGGACGTCCAAGTCAACAGATCTCTATCTCACTGCGTCTCACAGGAGAATCATCTGGACACACACTCACTAGTGCTCAACCACTAGGATCACGTCCACCTGTGCTCATCCACAATGACGTCCTACTCAACATATATCTATCTCACTACGTCTCACAGGAGAATCATTTGGAGTACCACATCATCTCAACTCTCTACACAAAGGAGAACAAAAAACCCATCACATGGGCTCCTTCACCCCTCACAGGGTTACATATCGTTTCATCTCTGTCTTAGAGAGAATGACACACCCAACTCATGGGATTCCTCACCCAATACAGGGGCACACAATGTTCCATCTCCGTCTCAAAGAGGAACTACACACCCGTCTCATGGGCACAACCAAATCATGGGCTTCCTCACCCCACACAGGGGCACACAAAGTTCCATCTCTGTCTCAGAGAGGAACAACACACCCATCTCATGGGCACACCCAAATAATGGGCTCTCTCTCAGGCCGACTCACTCAGTCTGTGTCTCGGAGGATGTTTCACGCAACTGTAATCATCAACACTCCCTCTCAGCTAGGGAGGCATTCTCCACCAGGCCAAGTCTCTCATGGAAGTACTCAAACTTCGTATTGGCTGTAGTCATCAACACTCCCTCTCAACTAGGGAGGTATTCTCCACCAGGCCAGTCTCTCATGAAAGTACTTGAACTTCGTCTTGACAAGCGGTTTGGTGAATATATCTGCAATCTGCTCATGTGTAGGAAGGTACTGCACGTGTACTGATTTCCTCTGCACCATGTCTCTGATATAATGATATTTTATCTCAATGTGTTTCGATCTATCATGAAACACATGGTTCTCAGAAAGCTTCACACAACTTTGGTTATCACAATAATAATAGGATCCATCTCATGATCAAATAAATCTGTCAGAAGCTTGTGAAACCACACTGCTTCGCAGAATGCCACACTCAATGCTATACACTCTGATTCTATGGTACTCAAGGCCACAAAGCTTTGTTTCCTGCTCCACCAGGAAACCATGGCAGACCCCAAGGTAAAACAACAACCAAACGTTCTCTTCTAGTCCACTGCACTCCCTGTCCAATTGACGTATCCCTGCAAACTCAAGTCTACACTGGAGGCATATCTCAGGCCATATCCAATTGTGCCTTGTAGATATATCAATACATGTTTCATTGCTATCTAGTGAGTTTGTCTTGGTTGACTCATGAATTGACTAAGTACATTCACTGCATAACATATATCGGGTCTTGTGTTGACCAGATACATCAATGATTCAATCAACTGTGGATCAATCTCGTCTGAATCATAATCATTCATTTTATTCAAATCCATCACCATCGGTGTAGGCATGGGTTTGCATTCTGTCATACTGAACTTCTTTAATATCCCCACTATACATTTTTCTTGATTAAGGAAAATCTCATCAGTCCTCTACCATACTTCTTGTCCAAAGAAGTAGTGCATCATACCCAGATCCTTTATCTCGAAATCAGAAATCAAAGCTTGCTTGTATCCAACAACAAGGCTTCTTGAATAAGTCACCAAAATCAAGCTCTTGTCACCAACAATGTAATAATATAGGTTTGGATCAACAACACTCTTGCTGAAACCCAAACTCATCAAGAATCCATCCATCTTCTCGTACCAAGCACAGGGTGTCTTCTTTAGTCCATACAAGGCTTTCTTCAACCCGTCCACATGAGATTTCTTGTCATACATCACGAATCCTTCTGGTTGCTCGATGTAAACTTCTTCCTCAATATCACCATTAAGAAAGAATGCCTTTACATTCATCTGATGTAGTTTCCAACTCATGGATGATAGTACGGATGGAAGTGTATCGGGCCACTGGATCAAATGTCTCATCATAGACAAATCCCTCTGTTTGTGGGAATATTCTGGCTACAAATCTTGCTTTATATTTCTCGACACTTACATCAACTACATGTCCCTCTTGTTGATTTTTCAATAATTTAGGCTCAAGCATGAAGTTCATTCCAATTTTAGCATTTTACTTGAACCATAGACAATTGCAGTTACACCATAAACAATTTATTGTAGCAACCAAGATCACAGGAAGAAATACCATGCACAAGTACACAAGTACACAAGAAGTATCCTGGGAAACCCTTCTCAACAAGGGAAGAAAACCCAACCAATCCTTTGCTATATTCTTCAAGAGAAATACCTCCCACACCATAAACCTAGCACACAAAAGGGTGCTCACAAAACCTAGAATACTAGCAGCCAAGAGAGGTGACACTTCAGCCCAAGAACAAGTACTTGCTGAAATTTCCAAACTCACACTTGTGTTATGATTCCTCAATGGGGAATTTACCTTTATTTATATTAGACTGAACTTGTCAACAATAGTGTCTATTGGCACAATAGGGCCAACCTAAATAACTCAGAATATAATTAATAATTACCATATTAATTATCTTTTACACTAATTATCTTTCACTTTATGGTGGGGCCAACCTGTACCCTTTACATCACAAATAGGGTTACATGTAATTCTGACTCTTGTACAATATAGAAAGGGATCTCATACACCCATTAGTGCTCAACCACTAGGGGAACATCCATCTGTGCTCAACCACAGGGATGTCCACGTCTCTATCTCACTGCGTCTCGAAGGAGAACCACACTCACTAGTGCTCAACCACTAGGATGATGTTCACCTGTGCTTAGTTACGGGCACGTCCAACTCAACATATCTCTAGCTCACTACGTCTCACAGGAGAACGACACTCACTAGTACTCAACCACTAGGATCATGTTCACCTATGCTCAACCACAAGCATGTCCAACTCAACAGATCTCTTTCTCACTACGTCTCACAGGAGAATCATCTGGAGTATCACATCATCTCAAATCTCTACACAGAGGAGACCAATACATCATTTCATCTCCATCTCAGAAAGAACGACACACAACCAAGTCATGGGCTTCCCCACACAGGGGAACACAACATTCCATCTCCGTCTCATAGAGGAAACACAAACCCATCTCATGGGATTCCTCACCTCACACATGGCACAACATTCCATCTCCATCTCAGAGAGGAACCACACACCCATCTCATGGGCACACCCAACTCATGGGTTTCCTAACCCCACACAGGGGTACACACAACATTCCTTCTCCGTCTCAGAGAGGAACACCACACCCATCTCATGGGCACACCCAACTCATGGGATCTCTCTCAGGCTGACTCAATCAGTCTATGTTCTGGAGGATGTCTGACGTAGCTGTAATCATCAACAATCCCTCTCATCTAGGGAGGCATTCTCCACTAGGCCAAGTTTCTCACGGAAGTACTTGAACTTCGTCTTGGCTATAATCATCAACACTCGCTCTCAGCTAGGGAAGTAATATTCACCAGTCCAGGTTCTCACAGAAGTACTCGAACTTTTTTTTGGCAAGATATATGCAATCTGCTCACGTGTAGAAAGGTATTGCACGTGTACTGCTTTCCTCTTCACCATGTCTCTGATATAATGATATTTTATCTCCATGTGTTGCGTTGAAACACATGGTTCTCATAGAGCTTCACACAACTCTGGCTATAATAATAGGATTCATCTCATGATCAAATAAATATGTCAGAATCTTGCAAAGCCACACTCCTTCACAGACTACCACACTCAATGCTATATACTCTGCTTCTATGGTACTCAGGGCCACAAATATTTGTTTTTTGTTGCACCAGGAAACCATGGTAAACCCCAAAGTAAAACAACAACTGGGTGTTCTCTTCCGATCTACTGTAATCTCTTCCCAATCTGTAACGACATATTCATGCAAACTCAAGTCTACACTAGGGGCATATCTCAGGCCATATCCAACTGTGCCTCGTATATATCTCAATACATGCTTTACTGATGTCTAGTGATTCTGTCTCGACTGACTCATGATTTGACTAAGTACATTCACTGCATAGTGTAAATTAGGTCTGGTGTTTAACTAGATACATCAGTGATCCAATCAACTATGGATCAATCTCATATGAATCATCATCATTCATTTTCTTCAAATCCATCACCATCGGTGTATGGATTTGCATTCTGTTATACTGAACTTCGTTAATATCCCCACTGTATATTTTCCTTGACTTAGGAAAAGTATCATTGGTCCTCTGTCATACTTCTTGTCCCAAGAAGTAGTGCATCATACCCAGATCCATTATCTCGAGATCATAATTCAAAGCTTGCTTGTATCAACAACAAGGCTTCCTGAATAAGTCACCAAAATTAGGCTCTCGTCACTAACAATGTAATAATATAAGTTTGGATCATCAACACTCTTGTTGAAACCCAAACTCATCAAGAATCCATCCATCTTCTCGTACCAAGCATGAGGTGTCTTCTTTAATTCATACCGAAATTTCTTCAACCTGTACACATGAGATTTCCCGTCGTATATCACAAGTCCTTCTGGCTGCTTGATTTAAACTTATTTCTCAATCTCACCATTGAGTAAGGATGTCCTTACATTCATCTGATGTAGTTTCCAACTCATGGATTATGGATGGAAGTGTATCGAACTACTGGATCAAATGTCTTATCATAGGCAACTCCCTCTGTTTGTGGGAATATTCTGGCTACAAATCTCACTTTGTATTTCTCGACACTTCCATTAGCTGCATGTTCCCCTGCCCCTTGCAGAGTTTGTTGAGTTTAGATAGGCCATTCATGGCCTACTACAATATCAATTGGAGCAACTGGATCAATAACTGTCTCCCTCTGAACTGTTGAGGGGGATAAGGTAATGTCTCTTCCTTCTTCTCAATTTGTTTGACTCTCTCCAAGTCAAGAAACTCCATCTGAAGTCTAAAGGAAAGATATATTCTTTTACTTGTTTGCTAGAAATTTTGTGTCTTCTCAGGTGCTCTACTGACTCTTCAGTATTTTATGAATTCTAGCATAATAATTAGTCAATAAAGGTTTGGAGTCCCGTACCAGGGATAATGGTCCAAGTCACGAGGGATCCCACACTAGAGATAATACCATTCACTTATTAAAAATGAAATCAACTATAGGTTTAATGATTAAATCAAACAATTTACCCGGGTCTGCAGTCATGCTCAATTTTGTATTTGTTTTAGAGGAAGTAATCCTCATCTCTCTTATCTTCATCCTTTTGAGGTGGGTCTGGTTCAATGTCAGTTGTGGAAGCATATTGTCTTCCTTTCTTCCTGGTCGGACAATTTCTTGCATAGTATCCATATTTGTCATAGCCCCTATCCTCCAAGGCTGAAACTAATATCAATATCTTCGTCATACCTAGAACATATAGCACATTTCTCACAATTAGTGGATTCCCAGACTCCCTCAGAAATGTCACTGTCCCATGGCCTACTTCCCAACACTTGGAATTATTTCCCATCTCAATAACAAGGTCCATCTTCTCATCCTTCAAGCCGGAGAAGTAATCCTGCACTCTAGTCGTGTGACTAGAGGCTCCATTGTCTATATACCATACGCCTGAACTTGATGAACTGGAGAGACATGCAATCAATGAAAAATGTTGAGTTTTCATTATGGCTAAGCACATGCATGTAGTTTATTTCATTTTTCTGTTTAGCATTATCTGAACCCTAAACACTGTAGAAATAATGCATTAGCTACAATAAACCAAGATCACAAGAAGAATAACCATGCACAAGAACACAAGAAATGTCTTGCGAAACCCTTCTCAACAAGGGAATAAAATGCAACCAATCCTTTGCTATATTCTTCAAGAGAAAGACCTCCCACACCATCACCAAACCTAACACATAAGAGGGTGTTGTAATTCTCATAATTTCAGACGACAACTTCTTAAATCATGAGATGACACAATCATAAGTGTGTTTCCTCAATGGAGATTCACCTTTATTTATACAAGACTTATCACATCATGATGTGTCTATTGGCACAATAGGGCCGACCTCAATAACTCAAAATATAATTAATAATTACCATATTAATTATCTTTCACTTTATGGTGGGGCTGACCTGTACCCTTTACATCACAAATAGGGTTACAAGTAAGTCTGACTCTTGGAAAATATAGAAAGGGATCTCATACACCCAATAGTGCTCAACCACTAGGGGAACACCCATCTGTGCTCAATCACATGGACGTCCAAGTCAACAGATCTCTATCTCACCGCGTCTCACAGGAGAATCATTTGGACACACACTCACTAGTTCTCAACCACTAGGATCACGTCCACCTGTGCTCATCCACAATGACGTCCTACTCAACATATATCTATCTCACTATGTCTCACAGGAGAATCATCTGGAGTACCACATCATCTCAACTCTCTACACAAAGGAGAACAAAAGACCCATGACATGGGCTCCTTCACCCCTCACAGGGTTACATATTGTTTCATCTCTATCTTAGAGAGAATGACACACCCAAATCATGGGATTCCTCACCCAATACAGGGGCACACAACGTTCCATCTCCGTCTCAAAGAGGAACTACACACCCATCTCATGGGCACAACCAAATCATGGGCTTCCTCACCCCACACAGGGGCACACAACATTCCATCTCCGTCTCAGAGAGGAACAACACACCCATCTCATGGGAACACCCAAATAATGGGCTCTCTCTCAGGCCGACTCACTCAGTCTGTGTCCTGGAGGATGTCTCACGCAGCTGTAATCATCAACACTCCCTCTTAGCTAGGGAGGCATTCTCCACCAGGCCAAGTCTCTCACGGAATTACTCGAACTTTGTATTGGCTGTAGTCATCAACACTCCCTCTCAGATAGGGAGGTATTATCCACCAGGCCAGTCTCTCATGAAAGTAATCGAACTTCGTCTTGACAAGCAGTTTGGTGAATATATCTGCAATCTGCTCATGTGTAGGAAGGTACTGCATGTGTACTTCTTTCCTCTGCACCATGTCTCTGATATAATGATATTTTATCTCAATGTGTTTCGACCTATCATGAAACACAGGGTTCTCAGAGAGCTTCACACAAGTCTGGTTATCACAATAATAATAGGATCCATCTCATGATCAAATAAATCTATCAGAAGCTTGCAAAACCACACTGCTTCGCACAATGCCACACTCAATGATATACACTCTGCTTCTACGGTACTCAAGGCCACAGAGCTTTGTTTCCTGCTGCACCAGGAAACCATGGCAGACCCCAAGGTAAAACAACAACCAAACATTCTCTTCTGGTCCACTGCGCTCCCTGTCCAATCGACATATCCCTGCAAACTCAAGTCTACATTGGAGGCATATCTCAAGCCATATCCAACTATGCCTTGTAGATATCTCAATACATGTTTCATTGCTATCCAGTGAGTTTGTCTCGATTGACTCATGAATTGACTAAGTACGTTCACTGCATAACATACATCGGGTCTCGTGTTGACCAGATACATCAATGATCCAATCAACTGTGGATCAATCTCATCTGAATCATCATCATTTATTTTCTTCAAATCCATCACCATCGATGTAGGCATGGGTTTGCATTCCATCATATTGAACTTCTTTAATATCCCCACTATACATTTTCCTTAACTCAGGAAAATCTCATCGGTCCTCTGCCATACTTCTTGTCCCAAGAAGTAGTGCATCATACCCAGATCCTTTATCTCAAAATTAGAAGTCAAAGCTTGCTTGTATCCAACAACAAGGCTTCCTGAATAAGTCACCAAAATCAGGCTCTCATCACCGACAATGTAATGATATAGGTTTGGATCAACAACACTCTTGCTGAAACCCAAACTCTTCAAGAATCCATCCATCTTCTCGTACCAAGCACAAGGTGTCTTCTTTAGTCCATACAAGGCTTTCTTCAACCCGCACACATGAGATTTCTCGTCGTACATCACGAATCCTTTTGGCTGCTCGATGTAAAGTTCTTCCTCAATATAACCATTAAGAAATATTGTCTTTACATTCATCTGATGTAGTTTCCAACTCATGGATGATAGTACAGATGGAAGTGTATCGGGCTACTGGATCAAATGTCTCATCATAGACAAATCCCTATGTTTGTGGGAATATTCTGGCTACAAATATCGCTTTATATTTCTCGACACTTCCATCAACTGCATGTCCCTCTTGTTGATATTTCAATAATATAGGCTCAAGCATGAAGTTCATTCCAATTTTAGCATTTTACTTGAACCATAGACAATTGCATTTACACCACAAACAATTTATTCCAGTAACCAAGATCATAAGAAGAAATACCATGCACAAGTACACAAGTACACAAGAAGTATCATGGGAAACCCTTCTCAACAAGGGAAGAAAACCCAACCAATCCTTTGCTATATTCTTCAAGAGAAATAACTCCCACACCATAAACCTAGCACACAAAAGGGTGCTCACAAAACCTAGAATACTAGCGCCCAAGAGAGATACACACTTCAACCCAAGAACAAGTACTTGCTGAAATTTACAAACTCACACTTGTGTTATGATTCCTCAATGGGGAATTTAACTTTATTTATATTAGATTGAACCTATCAACAATAGTGTCTATTGGCACAATAGGGCCAACCTAAATAACTTAGAATATAATTAATAATTACCATATTAATTATCTTTTACATTAATTATCTTTCACTTTATGGTGGGCCAACTTGTACCCTTTACATCACAAATAGGGTTACATGTAAGTCTGGCTCTTGTACAATATAGAAAGGGATCTCATACACCCACTAGCTCTCAACCACTAGGGGAACATCCATCTATGCTCAACCACAGGGATGTCCACATCTCTATCTCACTGCGTCTCACAGGAGAACCACACTCACTAGTGCTCAACCACTAGGATTATGTTCACATGTGCTTAGTTACAGGCACGTCCAACTCAACATATCTCTATCTCACTGTGTCTCACAGGAGAACGACACTTATTAGTGCTCAACCACTAGGATCATGTTCACCTATGCTCAGCCACAAACATGTCCAACTCAACATATCTCTTTCTCACTATGTCTCACAGGAGATTCATCTGGAGTATCACATCATCTCAAATCTCGACACAAAGGAGACCAATACATCGTTTCATCTCCATCTCAGAGAGAACGACACACAACCAAGTCATGAGCTTCCCCACACAATGGCACACAACATTCCATCTCCATCTCAGAGAGGAAACACAAACCCAACTCATGGGATTCCTCACCCCACATAGGGCACAACTTTCCATCTCTGTCACAGAGAGGAACCACACACCCATCTCATGGGAACACCCAACTCATGGGTTTCCTCACCCCACACAGGGGTATACGCAACGTTCTTTCTCCATCTCAGAGAGGAACACCACACCCATCTCATGGGCACACCCAACTCATGGGATCTCTCTCAGGCCGACTCAATCAATCTGTGTCTTGGAGGATGTCTCACGCAACTGTAATGATCAACAATCCCTCTCATCTAGGGAGGCATTATCCACCAAGCCAAGTCTCTCATGGAAGTACTTGAACTTTGTCTTAGCTGTAATCATCAACACTCCCTCTCATCTAGGGAAGTAATATTCACCAGTACAGGTCTCTCATGGAAGTACTCGAACTTTGTTTTGGCAAGATATCTGCAATCTGCTTTCCTCTGCACCATGTCTCTGATATAATGATATTTTATCTCCACATGTGGCGATGAAACACAGGGTTCTCATAGAGCTTCACACAACTCTGGTTATAATAATAAGATTCATCTCATTATCAAATAAATCTGTTAGAAGCTTGCGAAGCCACACTCCTTCGCAGAATACCACACTCAATGCTATATACTCTACTTATGTGGTACTCAGGGCCACATATCTTTAATGAGATGAAATGTTCTTTTAATGAGCTGCAGGAACCCTTAAATCAAAATTCTGCAAAAAATTACGGAACCCTAGAAACCCTAGGGCCAAAAATCCAAAATCCTCAGAATTTCACTTTGAGGGTCTCTGGAGGTGCACTGAGGGAGGCCGTACACCCCTATCTAAATTTCAGCCCCAACGACCAAGTGTAAAGTGATGAAAAGGCCAAACAAGAGAGGGTCGTATGGATTTTGCAGAAACCCTAGAGGGTTGTACATAATTGTAGAAAAGAGATGATGGATGCTTTAATGCTTGTGCAATGGGTTATTCAAGAAATAAGCTCTGAAACCATGCTGATTTTTCAATAAGCTAGGCTCAAGCATGAAGTTCGTTCCAATTTTAGCATTTTACTTGAACCATAGACAATTGTAGTTACACCATAAACAATTTATTACAACAACCAAGATCACAACAAGAAATACCATGCACAAGTAGACAAGAAGTATCCTTGGAAAACCTTCTCAACAAGGGAAGAAAACCCATCCAATCCTTTGCTATATTCGTCAAGAGAAAGACCTCCCACACCATAAACCTATCACACAAAAGGGTGCTCACAAAACCTAGAAAACTAGCGCCCAAGAGAGGTGCGCACTTCAGCCCAAGAACAAGTACTGGCTGAAATTTCCAAACTCACACTTGTGTTATGATTCCTCAATGGGGAATTTAACTCTATTTGTATTAGATTGAACCTGGAAACAATAGTGTTTATCGACACAATAGGGTCGACCTCAATAACTCAGAATATAATTAATAATTACCATATTAATTATCTTTTACATTACTTATCTTTCACTTTATAGTGGGGCCGACCTGTACCCTTTACATCACAAATAGGGTAATGGGTAAGTCTAACTCTTGTACAATATAGAAAGGCATCTCATACACCCACTAGTGCTCAACCACTAGGGGCACATCCAACTGTGCTTAGCCACATGGATGTCCACATCTCTATCTCACCGCGTCTCACATGTGAACCACACTCACTAGTGCTCAACCACTAGGATGATGTTCACCTGTGCTTAGTTATAGGCATGTCCAAATTAGCATATATCTATCTCACTGCGTCTCATTGGAGAACCACACTCACTAGTGCTTAGCCAATAGGATCACATTCACTTGTGCTTAGCCACAGACACGTCCAACTCAACAGATCTCTTTCTCACTTCATCTCACAAGAGAATCATCTGGAGTATCACATCATCTCAACTCTCTGCATAGAGGAGACTAGTACATCGTTTCATCTCCATCTCAGAGAGAACGACACACACCCAAGTCATGGGCTTCCCCACATAGGGGCACACAACATTCCATCTCCGTTTTAGAGAGAAACCACAAACCTAGCTCATGGGATTCCTCACCCCACATAGGGAACAACGTTCCATCTCTGTATCAGAGAGGAACTACACACCCATCTCATGGGCACACCCAACTCATGAGTTTCCTCACCCCACACAGGGATACACACAACATTCCTTCTCCGTCTCAAAGAGGAACAACACACCCATCTCATGGGCACACCCAACTCATGGGATCTCTCTCAGGATGACTCACTGAGTCTGTGTCCTGGAGGATGTCTCACACAACTGTAATCATCAACACCTTTGCCCCTTGCAGAGTTTTTCGAGCTTAGACATGCCTTTCATGGCCTATTGCAATGTTTCTGGGAATATCAACTAGAGCAATTGGATCAATAACTGTCTCCCTCTGAACTACTGAAGGGGAGAAGGTATTTTCTTTTCCTTCTTCTCAAATGGTTTTGACTCCCTCTGAAGTTTGAAGGATAACCATCTTCCTTCGTTGTTAACCTGCCTGGAACAAGGAAACAAACGAAAGGAAACAAGRCAAGAATATCTCCTAGAGGATATTCAYGAGTACATCTCTAGAATCAAAACATTTTAAGGATTTTTGTCAAAACTACAATACCTACTTGTAATGTAGCAACCTTAGAAATTTAGGTTAGAGGCATGCTAATTAAAAACAATCAAACATGGAGTCTTCACTTCCAGTGTGTTATTTCTCTGAGTGCATTGAGATCCCTTTGGATCCACGACTGCAACAAGGGCTCCTTCCTCCATGGACTAGGAGGCAAATTATATTGTTGTATCTTCCTGTGGCCATCTGCCACTGCTACATTCTATAAACATACTTTTTTTCCTCTCTATACATCTTATACCATACAAGTTTCTGCATCAACTTTGTAGCTGCTTTGTCCATAAGTGCACTACTGTCACTTTCAACACTTGCTGTATGGACTTCACTTCTCTAAGATTCATACATTCCTTATGGCGTAGTAGATCATGGATTGTAGCTGTAAATGAGGTCAAATATTCCATACTCTATTTTCCATAC
The DNA here is from genome assembly GCA_032191745.1 of Picea mariana. Taxonomy (NCBI): domain Eukaryota; kingdom Viridiplantae; phylum Streptophyta; class Pinopsida; order Pinales; family Pinaceae; genus Picea; species Picea mariana. The sequence continues at coordinate 13,515 of JASDQU011376719.1, forward strand.
TTTTCAACTACTGAATTTACTTCCTCATATTTTAACAGTAAGTCAAGAGCCTCCTCCAATCTGACCAAGTAGAAATGTGCCTTGGCACACATCTGCCACTGCCATAATTTGACATGAAACTGCTCTAGACTTTCCAATGAATCCTCATTGCATATTTGATTGTCATTGTTTTCAAAGCAATAGTTCCTTTATGCTGAATCCAAGATTTGCTCGCATACTTGTATGACCTCCTCATATTTTCGTAATGTCAAAAGCGCTTAAATCGTTCAATTCAAGTAACCGCTCAGAATGCGGTCTGAATGAAAAATCTTCATTCACTATACACAATGCATTTGCTGCATCTCCAGGATTTCTTGTATCTAGAAGCTCTGCTGCAACTTGGTATTTGAAATTTGGATTGCAAGATATTGCTCTTAACTTGTGCCAAAATCTAATGCAGAAAAAGAGCCTCAAGTAGTGCTATAAATCTGCTACAGAACTGTAACTGCATGCTTAATAAAGATGATTATTATACCAGGAGTATTCATCCCACTAGTATTATCTTCTCCGTCGGCATGGACCTGAGGATGACCAAAGTTGACTCCTTTGTCTTATCACGATATCTATCACTAATGCAATATAGAGCTCAGGCAAATCAGAATATAATAGTGCAAATGGATTTTCTGCCTCAACCATTCTGTGCTCCAAATCATCTCCAATACTAAACCTTTGTGGTTCAGTAAGTTTCATCGGTCCACTCTTCTCACCTACAAGAAAATCTAGATGAAGTGTTTTCCAAATAGATATATGCCCACGACAGCCCAGTGTAACCTGAACTTTGAATTCCCTTTCAAAAACAATACCTCTCTATCATCAGATACAATTACACTAGAAATTTCTTTTGGTGGAGATACTTTCAGCAATTGTGATCGTAACAGTGTGTTCAACTTAGGAAAGGGTAGCTCTTGCTCTTCTTCAACAAGGACAATTGTGAATGCCTATTGCTTACCAATATCTTCAATGCATTTAAGCGATTATAATTTACCATGGAGAAAAATTCAAGAGGATATGGAACATCATAGGAAAGAACACATGCTTTCTGTAGCCCTTCATGTATAAAGAATAAAGATTCAACCGCTTCAGTAAAACACTGATAATTATTTGACAAAAATTCTTTCAAAAATATCAGCTATGATGTTCCAAAAATATTCGTCAAAAACATCCTTCTACATTCGCTAGGATATAAATCAGAAATAGACTTGGTCGCATGTCTCCTTAGTTGTGTTATCACAGGTCTGTATATAGGGCTCTTCCTAGCTATGACAACTTCAACCAACCTGTGACTATCTTATTTGGACAACCGACCCTCCTCACTGAGCTCAACCAGGTCTAATAGGCCTATGACCAACTTTTGAACTTCACCACAAAAATGAACAAGGTCCGACCCTCTCTTAGCATTCCACAAGCTCCCATGACTGTCAAATTTTGTTTTTTTTACTGTGCATATGTTCTTCTTCAAGAACCGCTCTAAAACCATGTTGAGTTTTCACTATGCCTATGCACATGCATGTAGTTTATTTCATTTATGCACATGCATGTAGTTTATTTCATTTTTCTGTTTAGCATTATCTGAACCATAAACATTGTAGCAACAATGCATTAGCTACAGTAAACCAAGATCACAAGAAGAATAACCAACATTGTAGCAACAATGCATTAGCTACAGTAAACCAAGATCACAAGAAGAATAACCATGCAAAAGAACACAAGAAGTATACTGGGAAACCCTTCTCAACAAGGGAAGAGAACTCAACCAATCCTTTGCTATATTCTTCAAGAGAAAGACCTCCCACACCATCACCAAACCTAACACACAAGAGGGTGTTGTAATTTTTATAATTTCAGACCACAACTTCTAAAATCATGAGATGACACAATGATAAGTGTGTTTCCTCAATGGGGGTTCACCTTTATTTATACAAGACTTATCACATCAAATGATGTTTCTATTGGCACAATAGGGCCGACCTCAATAACTCAAAATATAATTAATAATTACCATATTAGCTATCTTTTACATTAATTATCTTTCACTTTATGGTGGGGCCGACCTATACCCTTTACATCACAAATAGGGTTACAGGTCAGTCTGAGTCTTGAATAATATATCAAGGGATTTCATACACCCACTAGTGCTCAACCACTAGGGGCACATCTATTTGCGCTCGACCATAGGGACGTTCAAGTCAACAGATCTCTATCTCACTACGTCTCACAGGAGAATCATCTGGACACACACTCACTAGTGCTCAACCATTAGGATCACGCCCACATGTGCTCATCCACAATGACATCCTACTCAACATATCTCTATCTCAGTGCGTATCACATGAGAATCATCTGGAGTACCACATCGTCTCAACTCCTTACACATAGGAGAACAACAAACCCATGACATGGGCTCCTTCACCCCTCACAGGGTTACACATCGTTTCATCTCCGTCTCATAGAGAACGAGACACCCAACTCATGGGCTTGCTCACCCCACATAGGGGCACACAACATTTCATCTTCATCTGAGAGAGGAACTGCACACTCGTCTCATGGGCACAACCAACTCTTGGGCTTCCTCACCCCACACAGGGGCACACAACGTTCCATCTCCGTGTCAGAGAGGAACAAAACACCCATCTCATGGGCACACCCAACTCATGGGCTCTCTCTCAGGTCGACTCACTCATTCTGTGTCCTAGAGGATGTCTCATGCAGTTGTAATCATCAACAAAAACTCACTCCAAAATCTAGTTGAAAACTCATCAACTTCAGCTGAGGATAATGCTTCCATCTGTGACTTCTTGTTTCCCTTCTTCTTGTTTGGGAACTGTCTCGAAAAATGTCTTGGTTTGTGATAAAAAAAATATTTAATTTTTTCTGAAATCCTTCCTCTTCTCTCCCTTCGAGGTCTGACCCACACTAGGTCCTTCTTCCGTCTGAACTTTCCATTTCTTGCTAGAGAAAGGTTCTCCTCATCCTCAATCTTCGACTGGCTGGCTTGTGAAGACTCAACTCGCAACTCCTCCCGAGTAAAATCATCCCATAGCCTCTCCTAGTCGGGAAGCTTCTCCTATGTTACCACTCCTTGAAAAAACATGTTCCATTGCTTTGTGAATCCATTCAAGGTTGTCTTCACCAACTCAGTCTCATCCACTGTCTCCCCAACTATTTCCAACTCATCTCTGATCTGAGTGAACTTGGTGAGATAGGTAGAAACATAATTACCCTTGACCATCTTTTTCCTCCTGAGTTTCTCTCTGAGTAACATATTTCTGCTCTGGTTATCCAACTGGTACAATTCGGTCAATGCTTCCCACATATCCTTGGATGTCTTCTTTCTTGACAGATGAGGAATAATGTGGTCCTTCACTCCATCAATGATGTTTCTCCTTGCCTTCACATATTTTCTGAGATGCGCTGGTTGTTGTGTTGGATCTGCTGGTAGTATTTTGGCTCCTTCAACAACCTCCCATAATCCCTGTTCTTCTAGCACCAGAGCAATGTGCTCTCTCCATGGAATGAACTTAGAAACTCCGTCCAATGTATCCTCGAACTGTAAGCTTGCATTTGTCATATTTTCTTCTGTCGTAGCTCACACACCCTCCTCGACAGTTGGACCCCTTGCTGATTTTTACTTCCTGGTCAACTGTAAAATCAATTTGGATTCTTTGTATTCAGAGGCTGAGCTCTAATACCATGTTAATTTCTAAAACCTAGCATGCAAATTTTATTTGCCAATAGTTTTATACCCAAAAACTAATCTTTAACTAGAAATAAAGTTACGAACTATGCAACAGAAAATAAAACTAAGTTATTAACTTAAAATGCACAACATAAGAAACCAAAAACCAATCACATTAACACATAAACATCATAAATTACTATGGAAACCCCAGTGTGGGGAAAACCAGCAAAGAGGGGCTTTATTGGCTTAAGAGGAATTACAATTTACAACAACAAATTTAGAAAATTCTTGTAGAGAATTTTTGCTCTCCTTCTAGCTGTACGACCCAACCAAGTTTCTGTTGTATGACCCAGCTGTATGGCCTGCTTTGATCATCAAGTTCGTCTTGTATGGCCTGCTCAAGTCGGCCATGTACAACCTCCAGAAATCACCCTGTATGACTTGAGTAAATTCGACCCTCTGTTGGTGCGTTGTACATCCCAATATGACCCTCTTCCTTTGTTGCATACGACCTACAACTTGGCCTATCTGCTACTGTTGATGTACAACTTGCACGTCCCTCTTACTCATCCCTGCACTTTGCGATATAACTTTCACAGTTTCAACTCACTCCCAATAGCCAAGTCTCCCTCTCCTCACCCTCAACCTCCTTTTATCACTCTTTTCCCTTTTCTAATGAATCTTCTAAAATATTCCATAAATTCACTTTAAGTGAAAATTAATTTCTAAAGTCAAACACTATAAATTTGAGTGAAAACAAAATAAAAACCATTTACATTATTTTTATGATTTTCATAAGTCAAAACTTAGGATAAATTAAAATGCTGATATGGGTAATTAATTAATGTCCATAAACATGCCTAGGACACTTAGGCCTATGCTGAGACACGTTATGAGCTACAAAATTAACAATCCCAAACTAAAACAATACCCATAAAGTACTCTTCCAAATACAATTTAAATCTAAAAACATGTGTGGCAACAACTCACCATCTCTAGAATACTTCATGCCATAATGAATTATTCCCTTCAAATATCTGTGCACATGCCTACTAGCTTTCTAATAAGACTGGTGGTGTAAGCTACCATATCTATTATAATAGAAGAAAAATAGAAATACCTCAAAAAATAACAATGAAACAACACAGTATATGAAACCACAACACCAGAATAACACCTTTATTGATAGGAAAAAATGTTCACTTGCCTCTTCTAGGTGGAAACCTCCAGCAGAGAATCTCTCTATTACAATAATTTTCAAGACAAAAATTCTCATGCCTCCTACTCTTATTTATACTAATTCTATCTTCTAAAGAACCTTCTAGCGGAGGATCTTTCTAGAAGCGAAAGCTTCTATTAGGTCTTCTTACATTGACTTGTTCTCATTTATTAAATAGGCCTTATAAACTAATGTTGGCCTTTATTACATGGAAAATATATTATTCTACCTACATGAGGGGTTAGGTCCCTAACATGCCCCCCCACCCTTGAAAAACAACCTTGTCCTCAAGGCTTGAGATGAGGAAATTGTTGTAGAATGGCAGCGGGGTCCTAGGTGGCATTTTCTAGATTTGTATCTTTCCATTGCGCTATCACTTTCTAGATGGTGCATTGACAGAGACGACGTTCATGTTGGTTCAACACTGCTTGGGGCTGTAACCAAATGAAATCTTATTCATTCAACTCAGGGAGACAGGTTTGAGTTTGGCACTTAGTTCCAATGACCTTCTTTAGGAATGAGATCTAAAAAATAGGATGGAGTTTAGAATCATTGGGTAGAGCTAACTGGTAGGTGACATGACCCACATGCTTGGGAATGGCATAAGGAACATAAAATTTGGGAGAAATTTTTTGACAATGGTCATCTTTGAGTGGAGTTTGCTTATAAGGTTGTAGACGAAGGAACACCTGATCCCTTTCCACAAATTGGCATTTAGAACGACCTTGATTGGCTTGTTGCTTCATGAAATTTTGAGCCATTGCCAAACTATCTTTGAGGGTATGGAGAATGGCCTCATGTATTGTAAGATTTTTGTCAACCTCCTTAACCTTAGAGACACTTGACATATATGAGAGAAATGATGGTGGATTTTATCCATATACTGCTTCAAAAGGAGTCATGCGAGTGACTGTGTGGTAAGATGTGTTGTACCACCATTCAACTAGTGGTAACCACTGAGTCCACTGATGTTGATGATCATATGCAAAACAACTTAAATATGTTTCCAAAAACTTGTTGACAATTCCAGTTTTTCCATCACTCTAGGGATGATAGGCGGTGCTGAGATGTAATTGAGTGCCCTGTAGCTTAAACAATTCTTGGCAAAATCTGTTGGTAAACGCGGGATCCTTGTCAGAGACAATAGAATGTGGCATGCCATGAAATTTAAAGATATTATCCATGAAAACTTGGGCCACTGTGGATGTGGTGAAGGGATGTTGCAGAGCACATAAATGAGGATATTTGGAAAGATGATCAACCACCACCACAATGACTATCTTGTTGTTGGATTTAGGAAGGCCCACAATGAAATCCATAGAGATATACCGCCAAATAGAAGGGGGAATTGGAAGGGGTTGGAGTGTGCCCGAGGCTTTGACTGTTTCTCCTTTGTTGTGTTGACATACATCATATTCAACCACAAAGTTGCGGACGTCTTGTTTCATACCATCCCCAAAAAATAGCGTTTTACCCTTTCATAGGTTTTGGTAAACCATGAATATCCAATGGTGGGTGAAGCATGAAGCTTATAGAGAACCGTAGATTTAAGTTGTGACCATTTTCTTAGATAGAGACGGCCTTTGTAACGAAGATCATTATTGTGCCAAGAGTACCCTAGAGGGGTTGGAGAATTTTCTTACAATTGATGGATTAGGCGAGATATTTTGGGATCTTGCAACCATTCCTAACGAGCAATTTGGATCCAATAGGGTGCAATGAAGGAGAGGGAAAAGAGGGACCCTTCTTCTTCATATTTTCAGGAAAGAGCATAAAAAACCACATTTATTTTCCCTTTTTGAAAATGATCTCATAATCATATCCAAATATCTCGACGACCCATTTTTGTTGCTCCAGGGATGAAATCCTTTGTTCTGAAAAATACTTGAGGCTTTGGCGATCACTTTTAATCTCGAAGCATTTCCCCAATAGATAATGATGCAAAAGATCCACGACATGTAGAGTAGCCAACATTTCCTTTTCATAGATGGATTGGACCAAATGTATATCTAAAAGTTGTTTGCTGGTGAAGGCCAAAGGCCGACCATCCTGCATGAGTACTGCCCCAATTCCTTTTCCAGAAGCATCACATTCCAAGAAAAAAGTCTTGGTGAAGCCAAGAAGGGCTAGGACCATAGTTGTGCACATAACATCTTTCAAGGTTTGGAAGGACTGGTCAACTGCTGGAGTCCAAGT
>JASDQU011376720.1:0-15304 GCA_032191745.1 Picea mariana
CTTGCAAATAATCAAGTCTTCAAAAACCTATGCTCTGATACCAACTTGATCTAAAAATGAAGAAGACTTGTATTCTTGAAATTATTTGCAAGATTTAATTCATGTGTTAAAATGAAAATGGATCAATTTTGAAACACAAATTTTATAGAAATTACTCATTTAATATGCATATCAATAGCAGCAATAAACAGTGAACAGAAAACACATAACACAGCAAATGATAAAGGAGTTCACCCCTCTCTTGGGCTACATCTCCTGGTCCAGCTTCCAATGGATCTTTTGTATTATTTGCTCAAAGTGCTCAAATATGTGCTTTACAATGCTCAAAATTCCAAATAGATGGCTCCAATGGCTTCAGAACGTCCAAAAACCCCTAGCTGGGCTTTTTCGGCACCTCGTTTGGCCAAAAATTGAAGAAGATAGGCTTCCTAGAAGTTCCCCTTCAAACTTGTTGTCTCTGGATCACCAAAATGCACCCTTGTTGCCTCAACCTAGCCCCCCCGCGCTTTTATGCATTAAAACTCAGCACCAGGCATAACCGCACAAACGGTGCGAACTGTAGAACGGTTACACGATGGCCCTTAACCGTCTAAGGCCTGTGGGCATATGAAGCACCATACGACCGCGCGCATATATATAAAGGGCCAAAGTTTTAAACGGTCAGAAAAGGCACACCCGTGGTCACATCATACACACATAAGACCGGTGGCTCATATGAAAAGGGTATATGATAATGGTCGGAGGGCGCGCATATGGTAACGGTGGTTACATTGTATACACATAGGATCGGGGGCCAGGGCTAAGCCCCGACTCGGTCCATGCCCCAACATACAATACATTTCAATTTAAATCAAATGTTTTCCATATATATTATAAGAACCAAACAGTGGCGCATTGGTTGGGTGGCCCTTCCCAAAGCATTACCCCTGCCCGGAGGTCGCGGGGTCGAATCCGGCCAACAACATGATTTTAAACCAATGCCAGGATGACACGTGGCGGCCACTGAGTGGGCCACGTGTCAGCATTTCATTCACCATCAATGACATGTGTCAAATGCCAACTCATCCACAAGCCTGCCAACCAACACCTGCCACGTGTCGTACGGCCTACCACGTCAACATCCGTACAGACTATACAGTCAGCACATTTTTTTGCCTATTTGTCATTTTGAAAAGATCGCGATATCTCTCTCATCCGACGTCCATTTGAACCCAAATGAGTTGCGTTGGGTTTGTGATGACAAGTCCTACACTCCCATTCGATTTGAAGTGATTCCGAGCACTTTGAATTTTGAGCAAAATTTGATCCCCTGGATCACTCTAAAACTCTGAATAATGAGACAAAGTTGTATGTTTTAAAAGGACAGTTGCAAAAAAAAGTACAACTGGTGAAACGAAAGTAATCTAATAAGTGTGTTTAAATGAATAGGCTTGATTGAGCCATATTAAGTAAAGGTAGTGAGGCCTTAGAAATAAATCAGCTAGGTTGAAAGTTCCAGGTTGTGTAGAAGGAGTTGGAAAAAGGCAAGAGTCCCTTGAATCCTTTTGTGTTGTTGATGGTGTTTCTCTGGGATGAGAAACTGATATGTTGATGCATGTAATACTTTTGGCATGAAAATTTTGATAGTTGCATGATTATAAATACAACTAAAATATTTTTATGTTTACACTTAGGAGAACATGGAGGATAATTTGATAGAGTGCATAGATATATGTTGGGGCATATATAAAAATGATTTATTGATTTAAATGCTATGATACATGTATTTTTATTTTACATGACAACTGATACGATTGTGAATGTGATGATGTATGTTATATATGGGAAAATATTAGAGTTGTTGGGGAAGATAGCTGCCAAAGATGGACAACCTCGGGAAGAGGATAATTACAAAAATATTGTTGATATAAAATAATGTTGAAGGGACTTAGGAGTCCCATGAAGAATTATTGATGAGGTAAGACCAAAGAAAGTGTTGGTACCCAAAATAGATATAAAATTATTCATGCCTATGTGGTATAATATTTGAAATCGATTGGGTAAGAATCTCGTCTGAAATATTTTATTATTTCAATGATATGAAAATAATTTTGAATGGTTTTTTTATGACATTGATGCCCCAGAAGGGTAAGATTTGGGAAGAATAACTTGAATGATGAGAGGTATGAACCCTGACAACCAAGGATGATTAAGATCCTTGCAAGATAGTTCATGAGAATATGTGTCATGAAAGCATTGACCCATCGAAAATGATTGGGAATGAAAGTTCTCATAAGTAGCACGTTCATTGAATACATTGAGGAAATTCATGTTTACATTAGAGGGAAGGAAATGGAATTCTCAGTAGGTAAGGAGAACCTTCCAATATTTTACAGAGATGTAATAATGGTAGAAAGAGGAATTGGATGGCCATGAATGTTGACACCCTGATTACTAGTGAAGAGAGAATGTTTGAATGAATTCATGAGAAACCTTCAGATTCTTGTGTGTTGAGTTGAGGCTATGATCACCTCAAAGTAGGAAGAACAAACATGTTGTAATAATGAATTTGGACAAGAAATCCATGCGGTGAGAGGTTGGTTGAGTTCCAACACACCATGGCAAGAGTGCCTAGTATGAAAAGTAATAATCTAAAAGCAATGCAAGGGTACACTATATGTGAATATGGCCATGGGCATTGACACATTGATTAAATTTGTTTAATGATGAATTGCATTAGAAAGGTTTGGTATGCTGAAATGATGCATATGTAAAGAATGATGTTTCCTTTGTATTTTAAATAAAGGTGATGTAATTTTTAGACTACACAAACTAAAAAAAAAAAATGTTTGTGATGCCATTGTAAATTTGCAATGAGAATATGTATGCATGAGAAACTAACATTTGTTTGGTTGTGTAAATATTGAATTGCAGGGAAGAGGATCTGGGAAATGGAAATACTGCAAGCCCATGAGGAATAACAATGTATGTTGATTGTAAAGAGACAAACTATTATGAGAAGTAAATCCCATGCTTGTGAACTCTAGTTCCAATATGGAACAGATCTGAAAATGAAATGAAATTATGAAATTTAAAATTTGTGGGTAACATATTTGAAAGCGAATTTTGGATGAATTAATGAAAATATCTCACAAATTTCCTTATGCATATGAACACATGTGACATGAAAAGATATGTCCAAGAACAACAGATGGTGGTTTTCAAATAAGAAAGCATGGAAGAGGGCCAATAATGCGACAAGATAACTTTGTGATAAGTCATGATCATCGTAAGAATGTTGTGATGTGGTAACACAAGCCAAAGGGATGCCTCGGTAGAGAAAGCATGAGGGGCGCCTTAGTTGTAAGACTCAGAGAAGTCTCTAAAACTCTTCTTGTGTGGGAAATCTTTGGTAGGAAAGATGGAATGCTCAAGAGACTGTATAGAAGAGAATGGTATGCATGAGCCTAAGCTTGGAGGGTGAGTGATCGTAAGGAAGGGGAGAATTCAATAGCTCATGTGAAAGAACTAGGTGGAGTCTTTAAAAAATTTCTATTTATTGATTGGGATCATGCACACAATGGGTATGTCAAGGAAAACAATGAATCAAATTAGTAATACAACCAATTGGATGTGGATCCATGAAATTTCACAGATAAGTATTGTGTTGATATGTAAATTGTTCCTCTTGAATTATGAACAACGATAAAATGTTTATAGATGAAATTATAAAATTAATATGCTCGTTGTCTAAGATGATTGTAGGCAAGTTCTAAATTCCAAAAGTCTAGAAAGGACTAGACCAACACGAGGAACCACGCTGTTGAAGCAGTTGAAAGACAAAGCATGTAAGGTGTTGTTGAAAAGAACATCGAGGATGGTGTTCCTTGAATGGGGAGGGGATTGTAACAACCCATGTTTCCCCAACTTGTAATTAATCATAATTGATTCTTTCCATGCAATGGAAAATAAACATTGTAAATGTGTTTTGTTTGATTACGAATGCCAATAATTGATTGTGGGGTGAATCCTTGAGTACAGGCCATGATATCACTAGAGGAATAAGAATATTTCTATTAAACTAAAAGAACCCAATCCTCCTTGCTGAAGAATCAATTTGGAAATATTCATCCACTTCCCTTCTCTCTGATTTTAAGGAAAAATCAGTTAATAAGGGAGGATTGGTGGTTGAACAACCAAACACCCTCAATAAATTGAAGTATGGGGGGGCTACTTGAGGTGACATAAGATTTCATCTAGAGGAAAACAGGAAAATACCTCATGAGTTCACATGATTGAACCATGGGTGCCTTCTGATAAAAGGAAGGGGGACATATCGAGAACCTTCGAGGAAGAAAATATGCATAGGAAAAAGGAGGAAAAGGGGGGGAAAGGAATCTTCGAAAAAGGAAAATTGTTCGCAGGACAGCTCTAAAAAAACAAGAACCAACCCTGAGCTAAGGGGCCACGAGCTTGATGGTTAAGAATCATATGATAAACCTCAAAGAGGCCCAAGCTAAGAGAGGTGAGCATGGAGAACCCCTTGGTGGTATCTTGGCTTGGAATAGGGGTGGCCTGTTGCCGAAGTGACTAAGCTTGCAAAGCCTATGTTTGGGTGGAAAGGAAATCACCCACAGTCAGTTGGCTGGCTACATCTTGTAATAGATAAGTATTCATTAAGCATCGTGTATTGATTAGGGAAATTATATGGATGCCTATGAAAGTGCTATATTTGTGCATGCTTGAAGTTGATGAAATCAATGTTGGTTCCTTGGTAAGTTCTTGCATCTGAATGACATTGTTTAACCTGAGTCCTCATATTTGAAAAAGTTTGGAATTGTATATTTGAACTTCATGTGTGTGTAGCAGAGACTCTGCAATAGTGTGGTGGCTATGATGAGAATACACGTACATAAATTAAGAGATGGATAATAATATTTGAGATAAATAGAATACTGCAATAATGGCATGTTGAAGGCCAAATAAGGTTGATAAACCTTGTGTTGATTCCCCTCTCCTTAACACGAGTGGTAATGGGGAAGAAAATATTTGTATGAGGGTCAAGTAATAGGCTTCATGCTTCTTGTAAATGGAATAGGAACCTTAAGCCCTACATAATCCTCTTGTGTCGAAGTTTAAGGGTTGTGGGATGTAAATATTCATCCAAGGAAAGAGAAGAACACCCTAGTGTTTTCCTAAGTAAGGTGAAGGCTAAGAAGGCTTGGTAAAAACTTTGTAAAATATTTAGAATTTTTCCTTGAATGGCTAAGTCCAATTTTCGGGCTGTAAACATGAAGAAATCATGTGTGTGAGTCAGGATATAGTGCAACCGTTGATGTGTCTTAGCGGATAGATCTTGACCCTTTGTTAGAGAAGGATATGATTCCTAGAGAGGATGTACCTCAAGTTATAGGAGCCATTAGATCCTTTGGCAAGATGTCCAAGCAAATCCTGGACCATAGTTGAGAAACGGGAGTTTATCGATGTGTGAGGTCGTAACGGACTCTGATAGGGACGAATCTGAGTAAATTCATCCATTGATCTCTTGGAGTGTGTGTTGATGTCAAGGGACTATAGAGTCTCTAACACCAACATCTCGACCTCCCGTGGGGCTAGGTGGGAAGACATGAGAAGAAAACACATTAGACTCTAAGCTAACTCTCTTGTAACCTAAAGTCCAAGCATGAAATTCCTTTTTCTTTGTATTTTTTATAATATTTAATTTTTATGCATTTATGTATGTGTTCATAAAATTGAAATAACAAAGTTAAATAATAACTTAAAAGAAATTAAAGAACTAAATAAAATATGTACAAGAGAACCCCTAACTTAATAATATTTTCTGTATTTAATTTGTAAGAAAGTAACTAGAGAAAAACTAATGAAGAGTTGATGTAAATAAGTGGGTCAATTAAAAGAAGAAAAGTTTATTAAGCAAGAAATTAGTTTAGAGATTAAAATAAGTTATATTAACATTGTAGTGATGTAATATTTTTTAATTGTCTTTAAAAGTTAGAATGTAATAAATAATAAAGGAACTAAAACAAATAAAATTAATAAAGAAAGTAAACAAAAGTTTGTACCTATTAAAACTAAACTAAAGCTGACTAATAAAAACAAAATGAAAGGATTTATATACACAACTTTACAAAAGTAACAGATCCATTAGTTTATTTTACTTTATTTTCTTTTTAAAATTTTAAATGTTAAATTAACGAAAAGATGAAGAAAGATGATATTTTAAAAGAAAATAAATAAAGAAACAATTTCAGAGCGTAAAAGACTTTGATCTTTAATTAAAAATGTTCCCCATACAATTCTTGATTTTTTTTGGAATTTACAGGTCTCTGTGTAGACTTGGGCCAGGTATTTAGCCTTTAACCATTCTAAACAAAGTTACAATAGAAAGACCAAGAACAAAAGAAGAAGAAAGATGAGCCAAAATGGAATGGAGCAATGTTGGTGATAACACAAGGTGAAAACCTACATATCAGAAATTTATTAGCACTGAATAAAATTAGGCCTAAATACAACGAAGAGACAAGTAAACAATTCACCTTATGAGAACCAACAAAGATCATCCTTTCTTCATCCCTTCGTTGCTTCACAAGACTCTATGTTGCCAACAATTATGTCAATCCATGTTGAATGTATAGAGGATGAATGGTAATTTAAAGAATAAAACTTCATTGCACTCCAAGCATACCTCTCTCCTTTTTTTTTGGCTAGTTGTTGCTCATTTTATATCTTTTGATGGGGAGTTAGGGTAGTTTGGGTCGTTTGAACCGATTGGAACAGCCTGACATTTCTCCATTTAATAAATATGAAAACATTTTTTGTTAAGAAATTTCTCTCGAATGAAATTTGTTACTCGGCTCTACTTCCTCCACATCTCGGCTGAATGAAAACCCATCCATTTCTGGCATCCGAACATCCATGAAACATACATTGAAATTGTGTGGTTGTCGAAGCATAGAAATTGCAAATTTCCCACTATCTGTGCAAATGACATTGGCACCATACTTCTTTAGTGCACCAACAAATTTATGTTTTTCATCAACTTGCTCAAGCTTATGGGATATATCGGTAGAGCATGTTCCAGGCCCAATTGGAGAGAAATTTATTTTCATTTGAAGGACCATTTTCATTTAATAACAAAGAGGAACTAGATTTATTATCATGTAGAGCAGTGTCAGGTTCTATCTGATTCTAAATGTTTGTAAAAATTGAGTTTGCAAGCCACCAAATTGTGCTGACAACTTGAGAGTTGTAAAATGATTTTCCTGATTTTCCGTACTTCCTGTAGCATTGATTCTCCAAAATTGTGGCAACCATTTATGTTTCAAGGTTTTCTTCTCCAAGTCGTTGGACTGCTTGTTGCACTGCAGTCTTCATCCTTTGTCTTGCAGCATCACATAGATTTTTTGGCACCATCTTCTTGTCATTGAGTCCTTTCTTTTCTTGATGGAGACATTGATTTTCAATAAATGCCCCTTCAGCATGTAACAAGCGATCGAGCTTCTCATCTAGCCATGCATTTCCAATGTTTCGATCTCTCATAGATTCTTTTACCAATTTGGAAGCTTCATCATCTGAACTCAAAATATCCTCTTCTGAATCACTATTTTCTTGTGCTCATAAAAGAGTGGTGCTCCCTTGATCCGTGTTATTTTAAAATTCCTGTGTCAAGCTTAGAAAATGTCTAAAGTACAAAGTTTGGCAATTATCTCTACATCCTCACCATCGATAAGGTGTCAGTAGTTACAGTTCTCAATCAATTTGATGCAGTGTCCTTGATTTGGATCACTTCTTACATAGACCACAACAGCAAAGTGAATACTCGATATCTGACCTAGGTGCGTAATACTCAAAGAAATTGGGAGTGGGTCCCTATCGAGCTCAGAACTTTGAATGGGTTCTTTAATTATCTAGCGTAGGATCTATGGGTGGAGAGATCTGCACCGTTGATCTGATATTAGGTTGTCAAAATGATTCTGTGTGGGTTTGAAGAGGGACTCGGATGGAAGAGATCTAAGAATGAACAAAAGTTGTTAGATCTATAAGAGTGTCTGCAGGCAAGGATATAAACCATCATATCCATAGTAGTTCTTTTTGTCGTAGTTTGGTACTTGGAGTAACCTAAGATGTTGAGGTGTAGGAACTCTGATAGTAAGGATTCAAGGGGAAATTTTGACTGTAGATTAGGAAAATTCCAAGAAGAGGCCTCGATCGTTGGATCTATGATCCTTCCCGAAGGGAAATAAAGGAGTACATTTATGTCATTATGATGGGTAATTCTAGTGTTGTGGCTTACGTGTCCCTTGGGATGATGCATGGCGATAGTCGATTGGACGACGGGCCGAGCGTGGACCCTGTTGGGTGAGAAGGGCCTATTGATGATTAAAATTGCAATGATGAATTCTATTTGCAAAGGATTACTAAGCACTATTATTTATTATGATAATAATATTTAACTAGTAAGTGGGACCCCCTTGTAGACTAAGGGTGCAAAGATAGACATGTTACGTTTATATGTTGTTGTTTTTATGATGTTGCCTACACAGTCCTATACATTTGATGATGCAGTCTTGGTTTCATTTGGTATAACAAATGGGTGGTTGATGCATTGTTGTTAAATGTTGTTGATATTTACTTGTAATACAGGGAAGCTCTATGGATATGGGGATTATATTGTTTATAGGTGCTATGTTATGTTATGTTATATCATTGATTAATGATCCATATTTATTATAATTAAATGGGAGCTAGCTCAAAAAAAAAGGGAAAGGAACTATGGATAAGTCCTAAGGCCATGGTAAAAAATTACATATAAACTTTAAATGAATATATAAATTGATACAAGTGGTGGGCCTAGCTTCTATACTATGTAATTTTGTTTAAAAGATTATATGTAAGCACATATGGTAACGTTAACATATGTTATTATGGTGACATGTTTTGGGTGGCGCACTATACAATGGATATGGCATCAGATCTATACAATAGATATGGCATTGAATTATGCAATGGTTATGGTTTGATTTTAATGGTGGATGTTATGTTAGTGGGTTGGATATGTTAGCACTAGGAATCACCCTTGGACTGTAATGAGGATAAGCCTAGTAACCATCAATTTATATGTCACAATGAATAAATTTAAAGGGGGTCGATTGGGTGCAGACTCAAGATAATATCGTTCTAACTCAGAAAATTGGACCAACATGCACAAGCAGGTGAGGTCTTGATTAACTTTAATCAATAAGTTGTAGTAAGGGTGAGTAGGAGGAAGAAAGAGAAGAATTTATAGGTCTTCTATGGACATCCGATCTTCCAGTAGCCTAAGGAGGAACAACTCAGAAAATAAGATCCTCTTGGATTCAAAGTTTCAAAAAAGGATGGAGAACGTTACAACAAAACTGCAATCAAACCTACATTACAATACGACCATAACAATCCATGTGAATCTTTAAATCATGGAAACTCTAGCATTTGAGGTAAACAAGATGGAAAAGAAGCTGACTTAGATTAAATCAAAAGTCTCAAATACTATTACATAACCAGAAAACCAAAAGCTTCATCAAAAGTTTACAATACGAGAGCCTAGCTCAACCATCGACCATTACAAAATATCAAAATAACTCCTATATACTCAAAAAATATTTGCCACTACCAGCAGAGGCATGCTCGAGATTCTCGTCCAATGCCATACGTGTCTTCTTGGTCAGATTATGCATGCCTTCCCCTGTCAAAGGCAAGCTATGCTCTGCCAGTCCTTTCCGGCTTTCCATTTATGCAGTGAGATGTAGTTTTCAAGAGTCGCCTCACTTCATTAGCTACCTTTTCTCGGGATTGAAACACGGCTTAATGGCAAGGGGGCGGCCACACGCTACTCTCGGATAGGATGCTATATAAACACGTGATTGTGGGGCCGCGCAAAGGTGGTTTGGGTTCACACCGCTTTTGAGCTTGCAATCCACCACCTTTTGCCATGTATTACTTTTTTCAAACCACGGCTTCAATTGCAGGATCGCTCAAGAAAATTATCGCCCGAGCATGTCGCGTCCCCGTAATGGACTGTAGTCATTGATCTTGTGATCATGGGTGAGGACTTACACTCAGCAGCTCAAATATACCCTCTTCAAATCAATGGATCAGATATTCCCTTTTCGAATTGACGGTCGAGATCTGCTTCGGGAATTCAGGCTTCGGCCTTTATCATGGCGCTATACTTTGTGCAATTTTAAAATCCCAAATACCCGGGGGTCGTTAATCTGGAATGCTCCTAGAATATCCACTGCTGACAAAATTCAACCTGATTGTTTGTATTTTAAGCCCAAAATGAGCTTCTCTGGAGGCTACGCTCAGACACTTCCTATGCAGACCACAAACTTGGACGACCTATTACCCTTGACAACTATATGTGATAACATTTGGCTCCACAGGGGATGGCATGCTCCCTACGAGTTGCCAAAAACAAGTACTTCCAGTTGCCTTATGCATTGGGCTATGGAGTCATGCTCAAAAAACATCATGCTGAGGATTAAAGGCCGACAAGCACACTATCCTAAAAAATGAAAGAAAAATACATGGGATCCGAAGGAGCTTATTTATGTAAATTCCTATACTAATTGATTTTTTACATAGTTCTAGGTGAAAGAAAACTTCCACCATATCCATTCAAGTAACTTCCTAACTGGAAGCTCCTTCACTATGTCTTTTATTAGTAACAAATGATGCAACCGTGATAGAAGAGCGGTTACATCCTTCAGCTTTCCTCCTAATGTTGAGGTTAGGATAAAGTTGAGAAGCTTCAAAACATGAAGGAAATACAACTCCATGTATTCCTTCACAGGCTCATAGGCCAAGCGACAAACTCCATAAAATTTATAACAGGAAACCTGCTCTGTCACACAATTGCTCACACATGGCTGAATATCTCTGCTAGGCACAGGTGGATGAGAAACTGATGCAGGTTGACTGACCTCAGACGATGGTTGCTCACTTATAGGCTATGGATAGGAGATAAAATACTCCTCCTGTTGCTCCTTTTCTTCTTCATGTCTCTCCCAAGGGTCATATTTATAATCATCATAAATAGGACCCATGGGAAAGCTTTGCTCTTCGATCTGCTGCTCAGTGTCTTCTACAGGCCTGGGATGGATAATTTCCTCATAATATTTTACTTCAATGAACAGAGGATGGGACTTTGCAATATGTTCTTGGAAATCATGCATATCCATCTCAGAATCTGATTCGTAGTTGTCATATACATGTTGGTTGCTCCCCGAGTCAGCAAATTTTGATGCAGGGCTCTACTGCTCCTGGTCAAACTCTTAGATTGTGTCTTCTATGACAAGGCCAACTTATGCATCATCCTTAATGTCTTCATAGTGATCAAATATAAGATAATATTATTGCTCATCATCACTAGAATATCCATCAAAAATGGGTTATCTTTCATGTCTATGATCAACCTTTAAAATAGTAATTTCATCAAGAATATAATTGTTAAAAATATCCATTTCGGGAACAGTAGTAATTGTTGCTTCTAACTTTTCATACACATTATTTTCATCAAGACGGTGCTGCTCATGGATACCTGTGTCAAAGACAAAATTATCCACAGTCTTTTCTTCATAGGGACAACAGGTAAAAACTGCCTTACGTTCAGAGTTGAGATGATACTGACTTTGAATCCTACCACAAGCTCGAAGATTCTCCTCTACTTCCTCACCATCCATGAATAACTGTGATAAATATGTAGATTTCCTTTCTCTCAGGATAAGGAAAGCTCTGAATGTTGATCCATGACATAGTACACCATGGTATTAGTCTTTGTGGGTCTGATCTCTACAGGCATACTATGATAAACACCATAAAACCTCTTGTTGAAGACATCTAAGGCTTCCTCTTCCCCTCTCCTCAAGGCATTAAAATCATCCTAGTACTGATCAAGGGACTTGTTCTTGCCCCATCACTTTAAAAAATCATTGTATAGCTCAACCCAAGAACCAACGGAGTCATCTCCCAAACCCTTAAACCATACAACAACATCTCCTAACAAGGATTTGGAAAACAACCTCATGGTAACATCCTCATGAACTATCTCAAACTAATCAATAAAATTATCGAAAGCCTCCACATTCCTTTCAGATGTAACATGATCCTCTCCAGAAAAATGAGGAAATTACTTAAACAAATCAAGAGGATAAGGATGAAGATGATATGGAATCTTTAAAGGTTTAAACAGCTTGTCTCTGATTCTAATTTGAAAACTAGTGGGTTGAATATGAGGATTAACAAACTAATGGCAAGGCTCAACAGTAACAACAGGATGTGATGAGATTTGAGGAGGCTATGGATCAGTTTCAACCTCCCCAGGGCTGCAAGGGTGATTGAGTTCAAGAGGGGTTTCAATATGAAGCTCATCTTTATGAGTAAGTTGAGCTAAGGATATAATATCGACATTTACAACAAAGGCATAAAGAAGGTCTTCTTCTTCCAAAGATGGATATATAAAGGAAGGCTAGTGATCAATCGAATAAACAAAGAAAAATATGATCCTCTTTATTTGTGAAGGGAAAAACAAAAATGAGTTGATAAAGAACAACAGAAGTTCACGAAGAAAGGTCATAAGATGATACCTAGTCATTCCCTTCATCTTTCTATCAATAGGATCCTCCCCAGTGGAGTCCCTGATGTGGAGTCGTCACGTAAATGATTACAGTCGATTTCTGTATCACTCTCTTGTCTACCATCAAGATTTGGATCTATGTTGTTTTTCCCAGGGAGCTCTTCAATCTGCTCAAATACGTCCTCGAAAACAGCGCCATTTATGTTAGCACTAGGAATCACCCTCGGACTATAATGAGGATAAGCCCAATACCCATCAGTTTATATGTCACAATGAATAAATTTAAAGGGGGTCAAATGGGTACAAACTCAAGATAATATCGTTCTAACTCAGAAAACTATACTAGCATGCACAAGTAGGTGAGGTCTTGATTAAATTCAGTCAGTAAGTTGTAGTAAGGGTGAGTAGGAGGAATAAATAGAGATAAGAATGTAGAGATCTGCTATGGACATCCGGTCTTCTAGTAGCCTAAGGAGGAACAACTCAGAAAACAAGATCCTCTTGGATTCAAATTTTCAGAAAAGGTTGGAGAACGTTACAACAGAACTGCAATCAAACCTAAATTACAATACGATCATAACAATCCATGTGAATCTTTCAATCATGGACACTCCAGCATTAGAGGTAAACAAGACGAAAAATAAGTTGACTTAGACTAAACCAGAAGTCTCAAATCCTATTACATAACTAGAAGACCAGAAGCTTCAACTAAAGTTTATAATATGGGAGCCTAGCTCAACCATCGACCATTACAAAATATCAAAATAACTCCTATATATTGAAAAAATATTCATCGCTACCAGCAGAGGCGTGCTCGAGATTATCGTCCAATGCCATACATGTCTTCTCAGTCAGACTATGCATACAGTCTCCTCTATGCATGCCTTCCCCTATCAGAGGCAAGCTTTGCTCTGCCAGTCCTTTCTGGCTTTCCTTTATGCGGTGGGATGTAGTTTTCAACTGTCGCCTCACTTCATTAACTACCTTTTCTAGGGATTGAAACATGGCTTAATGCCAAGGGGGAAGGCACACACTGCTCTCAGATAGGACGCTATATAAACACATGATTGTGGGGCTGCTCAAAGGTGGTTTGGGTTCACACCGCTTTGGAGCTCGCAATCCACCACCTTTTTCCACGTATTACTTTTTCCAAACCACGGATTCAATTTGCGTCCCTGCAATGGACTATGGTCGTCAATATTGTGATCATGGGCAAGGACTTATGCTCAGTGGCTCAAATCTTCCCTCTTAAAATCAATGGATCATATCTTCCCTTTTCAAATTGACGACCGAGATCTACTTCGAGACTTCGAGCTTCAGCCTTTCTCATGGCGCTATACTCCGTGCAATTTTGAAATACCGAATACCCGGGGGTCGTTAATTTGGAATCTCCACCGATGACAAAATTCAACCTTTTTGTTTGTATTTTAAGCCCAAAATGAGTTGTTATGCATGCTGCATTCGAACGCTTCATGTGCAAACCACGAACTTGGACGACTTGCCGCCCTTGACAACTATATGTGATAACAGGATCGTACATAGAATTGAATAGGGCCAAATAAGGAAGCAACGTGCATTTACTGTACGTCCTTCCAAACCTCCCTTGAGCCCATCACCCTAGCATAGTTACATTGTTGCATTGTTTCTTTGTTTCTTGTGGAAGCTCTACAATTTCAGGTTTGGAAGGGGAAAACTCAAAACAGCTCATCTTTGCAGCGATTTTTCACATGTATGGTTCTTCGCTTTCCATCCATGATGGACTCTCTGTATTATGAATCAAATGGTGGCCCAGGATTGCATGGGTTCTGTGTCTTTCTTGAGTTTTTGACTGGGTATTCAATGTTGTGTATGGTGTTCTCTGTGATTACTGTGAATTTTGGCATTTTGAAAGGAAGAAATGAGTGTTATTGATTGTAAAGTATGTGCATTGGTTATTGGTTTAAAAGGAAATGGTGGTCAGCTTGAGGTTGATTCTGATTCTCTATGAAATAATGTCAATATTGTAACAAGTTTTGAGTTTTATTCACATGGGGTTTTACCACCAGTCTGGGTATCAGTTGTTGTCACCTTTTTCGTCTCAAACGATGGTTGTGATTCATTATCCCGGTTGCAATGCAACTATTGACAGTGGTCTAGTTATTTTTGGATAAGCCTGAGCTATTATTTGTATGGTTTGTTCCTTACTATCATTGCACCGAAATATTTCCACAGTACACTCTTTTTTTTCCCAGAATGTTTAATGGAGGCCTGTGTATGTATCAAATGGATACAGGTTGTGCTCTGTCATTCTTTTCACAGGATTTTTAATACTTGCTCCTCTCATCTTTTTTTTAATGGCTGATTGTTATGTCTGTGAGCCACTCTGTCAATGGCCAATTGTATTTCAAGGGTTATCAACCTATTGGGTGTTGGGAAGAGACATGGTCTCTCTATTTTTTGAGGATTCTTCATTTTTTAAATTAACCCTTGTTTCCTCTTTGCAATCAAGTCTTAGAAGCATCTATGTGTACCTGGGTCATTGAGCTTGAATTTCCTTGTTTCCACTCAGGCATTCTCTTATGGTTATATCAAGATATTGGGTTTATAAGTTCAAAATAATGTGGTGTTTTAAAGTATCATGGCTCTCTCTTCTTCCAAGATTAAATTTGTTACCTGTGGTTTCTTCTCGGTGGTAAATTCTTGAAGATGTAA
>JASDQU011376722.1:97-15755 GCA_032191745.1 Picea mariana
AGATTTACAATGAAATTACAATATACTTTTATAAGGCAATTTTTTCATCGAGGGACGTTGCCCCCGAACCCCCGCTGGGGGGCCACTTGCCCCCAGACCCCCCAGCCGGGGGGATGGACCCCCCGGACCCCGCAGAGGGGGTACCCCCCCTCTGCACTTCCCCGCGTGGAAGAGTGTACATACTTCTGGGGTGTAAATACTTCATGGGGTATAAACATGGCTAAAAGCAAGGACCTCTGAATCAGGAAGATAATCAGGCTCCACAACCAACACCTTCCACCCTCACCCTCATATACTATGTTTTACTCAATATTCCCACACCCCTACTCTCACACCTTTATAGAAGGGTGTGGGTGGGGGTGCGTGGGGGGGATATTGAGTAAAACATCCCCCGACCCCCATGAGTGTGAGGGTAGGGGTCAGGGGATGTTTTACTCAATATCCCCCATATGAAGGTGGTGGGGGTCAGGGGATCTTTTGTGTGTATATGTGAGATTATTTTTATAGTGTCAAATTTGTTCAAACCTAACAGATGTAGATTCCTTATGTGTATATGTGAGAAATATTTTTAGAGTTTCAAATTTATTCTTTTAGGATTAGGTCTCGCCATGCAAATAACCTATATTCAAACCTAAAACATAGTTACCAACTTTCAAAACGAAAACTCTGGTCCAAAAGACCCATATTTTTGCGTCAAATACACCAAAATCAACCCTCGTTTTAAAAAGAGGTGCTACCGGTAGCACCTTTTTTGGGGGGGGGGTTGGTTAAAATTCCAACTTGTTTGACATTACAACCTTGAGAATCAATCCATTGCAGACAAAATCCTTAAAATTGACCCTTAAATTCCAACTTGTTTGAAATCATGGCCATCACAAAAACTTAAAACCTTAAAATTGACCCTGAGTCGAAAAGTGATTCTATCGATATCACCCATTTTTTTTAAGTTAAAATTAATACATATTTGAAATCGCACTTTGAAAGCTCGTACCATCGTAGAGAATAAACTCGAAATTGACTCCTAAAACACTACTTCAAAATTTATATATTTATTTTAATTTTAAATTAACATTAAAAAAATAAAACTCCACAAACTAGTGTTATTTAAAAAGAATGAAAAAAAAAAACCAGATATTTAAAAAAAAAAATTCACAATCCAATTTGAAATAAAAAAATAAAGTAAAATTAGAAACACAAAGAAAAAATTGTGTATTTTTAAATTACTTAAAATTAGAAAAATCATAAAAAAAAAATAAAGAAAATCGAAAACAAAAATATGAAAAAAACAAGAACATAATTATAAAAAAATATTTTATTTAATCAATTAATAAATAACAATTTTTAATCCTTAACCAAAAAATTGAGATTAAAGCAAAAGACTTATTAAATTATAAACAAAACAAAACAAATTAGAATATAAGCTTTATTTAAATGAAATTAAAAAATCATTGCTTAAAGGGGTTGGATCCAATGGTGGAAAGCGAGGAGTTTTTCACCATTGGGAAAGGTTCAATTCCCGTGAGGGCCTAACCTGGAGTCATGGGGCAACTTGAGGTAGTGGTTGAACATGTGGTTGCACCCAAAGATATTATATTAAATAATATCTTGACCCGTGCACACATAAGTGAATCAAATCCCACCCCCATGTCCTCCAAATTTTCAGTCCCCAAAGTGTAGGACAATCAGTGACGGAGTGTGTTGTTAAGGCACTCTGTGATGTTAAATTCATCGGTTTGAAATTTGTAGGGAAAAAAATTCCAGCCATGTTAAGGGTGGGTGTATCAAAGCCCACCCCCATGTCCTCCAAATTTTCAATCCCCAAAGTGTAGGACAATCGGTGACGGAGTGTGTTGTTAAGGCACTCAGTGATGTTAAAATCACCGGTTCAAAACCTGCAGGCACAAAAATTCCAGCCATGTTAAGGGTTGGTGTGGCTCAAGCTGGGTGCGATCCCCGGGTGACAAACTAGCAAAAAAAAAAAAAAAACCATTTACTTAAATTACATTTTTGTTTAATTTTTGATTTAGTAATTTTTATTTATTTATTATTTTTATTTTAATTAAATCAGTTTCTTATTTTTTATTTTGTTTTAAAATTTTCATTTAAAAAAAAAAAATCCAAGGAAAAAAACGTAATTTTGTATCATCAAATGAGAGCAAAATTACATTTTGTAGATACACTTCCAAAGTGTATTCCTTATCAACATCCTGATCAGTTGTTTTTCTGTAGATTTGTTGCATAACACAGAGAAGTCCTTCCTGTAATGGTCGTTGTGATATCAAATCCGTTTGGATTTTACAAAAAAGGTTTCATAATATAACTTCTTGCATCATATGTTTGTCTAGTATGTTCACAAAAATTTTTGTTGAGGATGTTCCTGAATATGATCATTTAGGAACTCTGATACTTTCCATAGGCCCAAATCCAAGTTTGTACCTTCGTTCAACCTCCGGTCTACTTCTTTGTTTCTTTCCCTGTAAACATGTCGGCAGGTAAGAGAATCAAAAGCAGTCTGCAAGAATTTGATGTCTTCCACTATATTAGCAAGTCTTATATTTGTACATCTTTGTGTGCCATTTATCCAATTTATGACATTCATTGAATCTCCAAAAACAATAAGCGTTTCACAGTTCTTTTCAAGGGCGAAGGCAATGAGTAGTTTGAGGCTCGTCAATTCAGCGTAGTTGTTTGTTCTTGTTCCTAGTCCATAAGTCAAGGTAAAAAGTGGGATTCTGAGAAATATAGAATCCTTCCTCCCCCACATCTATTGTTTTGGGAAGCTCCATAAAAAAACCCCAAGGTTTTGTTTTATCAAATTCTTCCTCCTATAGAATTCTAGTCTTGACTCTCCCTACAATAGGTGAGTATGTGGAGAAAAGGGAAATACTTTTAAGTGCTGCGATTTTTGGTGCCACAAAAACATCATTAAAAATGAGGGTGTTTCATGCTAGCCAAACACCCTAGATTATCATCAGAGGTAGAGCTCTGAAAACCTTATTTTCTCTGTTTGTCCACCAGTCTTGCCAGGCCTGTTCCAAAGAAAGGCCAATCCAGTTGTTGCGTAGTTTCAAGTGTCTTGACACTTTAGTCTAGACCTCCTTGAAGTAGTGACATTCCAGGAAAATATGGAATGTTGATTCTCCTTCTGACTTACAAAGAGAGTACCTACCAGCGCCAAAAAAGTTTATTTTTTGAAGAATATCCCAAGTCGACACTGTATTTGTTAATACATTCCACATAAACAATCTTGATTTTTCTAGGCAATTCAACTTCCAAAGTTTTTTCCACCACCAGAATGGCTCTCTTTGCACCAATTTTAGGTTTAAATTGATATAGCCATCCTTGTGAGTATAAGTTCCTGAAGTAGCATGGTCCCAAATAAGTTCATCCTCATAATCCTCGAATCTGATCTATGATATTTTTAGGCTTGATATATACCTTTCCAACTCTGCAACATCTTCTTCTTCTAAGCCTAACTCATTTGACGATTTCCAAACTTGTGACCAAATGGTTGTTTGGTCTGGGTCTGCAAGTTTGGTTAATGTGTCAAAGCCCCGGGTTCTCAAAAGGAAGATAAGTTGGTCTGGGAGGAAGTGATGTCCATTGCAGCCACACCAAGGATCTGCTCCCAACCTGACTCGATGCCCATTATCTATCTTCCAGGCTAGTCCTTCCCCTATGACTAAGAATGATTTGACATTTTCCTTCCAAATAACCGAGACCCCTTTCAGGGATTTCTGAGCACTTCTGATCCAGGTCTCCAGAGATTCTTGTTCAATATATTTTTGTAACACCACTATGGTCCAAAGACTAGAGGATTTTAATAGTCACCATCCTCCTTTTGCTGCCAAAGCCTTTGAATAAAGAAAAATGTTTTTCAAGACCCACCCTTCTAGAGCCTTTGGACCAACAATCCTCTTCCAATGAACCCAGGGTGTCACATGTGCTTCTTTCTTACCACTCCAAAGAAATTTGAATGTGATTTTTCTAGCTGCTTCCAAAATTCCTTTAGGGATCCAGGAGAGTGGCATCCAGTAGACTGGGATGGCTTCCAAAATCAATTTGACTAGTACTAGTCTGTCAGCCCAAGAAAGCCATCCATGACTCCAAGATAATAGTCTTTTTTCCATTTTTTTAAGAGACATTTCCAATCCTCTTTCCTGTAGTCATTTGGTTTTAAGAAAAAACCCAGGTATTTCAATCCTTCTTCTAGTTTCTTTTCCTCAAAGGGAAAATGTTGTCTGAAGGCTCTGAACTCCTCTTCTATTAGCAATTTTGTTGTAAGTGACGACTTTCCCTCATTTATAACCATACATGTAGATTTTGTGAAAAGACTTAGGATGTTTTTCATAGTTTATGCATCTTGTCTAGAGCCCGTACTAAAGATTAGTACATCATCCATGAAAAGAAGGTGTGTAATTCAGAGGGTTTGTGAGACTTTGATGCTAGATAAAGATCCTCTACTTTTTGCTTTTGAGATTGCTCTGTTGAGTCCTTCAGCTACTTTTTCAGAAGAAAAAGTAGCGGGGAGAGAGGACATCCCTATATTAAGCCTCTTTCTGAGAGGAAAAAGGGGGAGGAAGAACCATTGATTAGCACTGAAAAGGAAACTGTAGTAATACAACACATGATCCACTTGATGAAAGAAGATGCAAAGCCCAAGTGTGTTAGTAAAAGGAGAATGTAGAGCCAACTTACTTTGTCATAGGATTTTGAGAGATCAATTTTTAGCACTGCACATTTTAGTTTTCTGGATTTTATATCATGTAGTCCTTCTTGTGCTACCCCTACAACTTTGTGGATTTTTCTGTCTTCCAAAAAAATGAACTGCTCACTCGAAATTTTTTCAGAGAGGATTCTTTTCACTCTTCTTGCTATAATTTTTGAGACAATTTTATAGATGCAATTGCAGAGGGAAATTGGCCTAAAATCATCCAAGGTAGCAGGGTTGTCAGTTTTTGGGATTAAAGCTATGAAGGTAGAAATTAATCTTAGTGGCATTTGCCCTGTGATTTTGATGTCTTCTACCATATTGATTAAATCTTGTCCCAAGAGGTCATAAAAACCCAGAAAGAACTCAATAGTCCATCCATTAGGGCCTAGTTTTTTGTCTTTTTGGAAAATTCAAATTACTTCTTTCAATTCTTCATCTGTAAATTTTTCCATCAGCATTCGGTTATCCTCATCATTAGCGAATCTTGGGAAGTACCGAGCCATAGAAACCACTTCTTCTATCGTATCTTGGTTCTCTGCTCTGAAGAGGTCTTGAAAGTGCTTTTTCCCTAGTCTTAACATTCCCTCAAAGGTATTTTCATGATTTCCATCCCGGTCCTTCAATTGCCAAATGATATTTTCACACTTCCTACCTTTTGCAAAGGCTTGAAAGAACTTAATGTTCTCATCTCCACTTGTTATCTAGATAGTTCTACTTTTCAGCCTCCACATTTCTTCCTTTTCCTTGAGTAGCTTCTTTGTCCTTTCTTCCAATCTTAGTAGTGAGGTCTTGGCTTCTAGCGTAGCATAACCGCCCCCTTCTTTTTTTGAAATCCTTTGTAGCTGGGATTCTATTTCTTTAAGCTCCAAGTCTTCAGTTTGTCTTTTCTGGAAAGCCCAGATCTTTGTTTTTGCTTTGATCCTTTTTAAGTTTTCGACAAAGTGAGAGGCTGTCAATTGATTTCTTTCCTAGTGAAAGGGTATCCAATTTTCTCTCACTAGGTTATTAAAAGAGTCATTTGTTAGCCAGGTCTTGTCAAATTTGAAGGGGCTTGATGGCTTTCTTGGCCACTTTCTTAATTCCAAGAAGATCGGAAAGTGATTAGAAATTCCTCCAGATCCAATCCATTGTTTCAAATGTAGGTGTTTTTCCAATAAAGAGTCAGCTATCAAAAAACAATCCAACCTTTTTGCTATGATATCTTCCCCCACCCTGTTATTTCTCTAGGTTGGTTTGATTTTGGTAGGTTCGATATCCAACAAATTACATTCCATAATTTTTTGTGTGAAGTAACCTACCAATGGGTCTTCTCTTGCATGTGCTCCCCAAACTTCTGATAGACCCAAAGAAAAATTTAGATCTCCTCCTAAAATAACCCGTTGGCCTTTCAAGAAGGACTTATTGAAAAGAGTATCCCAAAATGTGCCTCTATTCTGACATGGACTATATACGTTGATGATGTGAAGATTTTCGTCCAACTCCGACAAAGAGATCGTAATACCAATTCTCGACTCTATGCCCCAGGATTTCGAAACTTTGATAGAATAAGTGTTCCAACGTATTTCCAAACCCCCAGATCTTCTTGTAGCATCCAGGGTTTCAAAATCCCACCCAGAATTAGAGATTTTAATCTGGATTTTATCTCCTCCCCCACCCCCAACGTCTCTTGTAACAACATAATTTCAGGGTGTTTAGACTTGATCACCCTTTTTAGTGCTGTTCTTTTGAGGGGACCAGCCATACCCCTACAATTAAAGGAACATCATTTCATCATGAAACCTTCCCATGGGTTAGCCTTGATCTATGAGCTCGTTCGATCGAGAGTTGTTTCCCAACCAAGAGATCATTCTTGGCTTTTATTTGTGCTTTCGAAATCAACGACTTTCTTCTGCGCCCTCTTTTTTCCAAAGTATTAACTGATTCTATGGCTAGAACTCCCAAGGCAACTTTTTTCTGTGATCTAAGGTAATAGTGGCCCAAAGAGGTCATTGAGGATGATGAGGAGGTATCCTCTTCAATGTTACAAATACGCTTTGGGCTTGGAGGTTCACTCGTATCAATTTCCAAAGGTGTCGAAGATCGAGTGGCTAGCATAGAGGAAATGTTTGAAAGGGGCGGGAATTTAAGAGTCTCCAACCACTCAGTGCCTTCTAAATTTAAGTTGTTTATTAAAACAGTAATGGGAGGAGAGGAGGATAAAGAAGTACCCAGGGCCATGTTTGGTACTAAATCCGAGCATGTCTTGGAGATGCACATGTTTTCGTCTTCCGTTGATGTTTTGAATCCTGAATTGTTTGAGGATTCTTGTTGTTCCAGCACCAGAGCCTCTTGTTCTGCTTCAATTGCCCGGCTTTGTTCTTTTGAGAACTATTTTCCTTCATTGGAAGACATTGTGGGAATTCTTTCCTCTTGATACCAAGTATTACCTTTGTTTCTTTTATAACCCTTTCCTCTGGTCCTTACGGGCAGAATGCAATTTTAATCAAATGACCATATTGATGGCATCTCTTGCATTTGAAAGGGACATTTTCATAGTCCAATTTCTGGGTATGTGTAAAACTTCCCCAACTTAGGTTGACTTCTTCACCAAGACCTTCCTTGATATTTAGACTAACTAAGACCCTTGCCACTTTACTTTGCTTTATTTCTTCAAAAGTCATGTCGACATCTAGAAAGTCTCCCAAGAAATTCCCAATCAATTTGAAGTGTTCTAAGGACCATAAATGCAGTGGGAGTGCTAGTAGCCGCACCTAGACCAGTATAATGTCCATCCTTTCTTTGCTGGCATAAAAAAGAGGGCTCCAAGGCTTTAGGAGTAATGGAGAATTTTTTACACTCCAATGTTTTCCAATCACCCACTTTGTATGCTTTGGTTGTAAGAAGGTGAAAGTGAACCAATTTCTATTGAGTTCGATGATTTCTGGGACATAACCGAGTTGTTCCCTCCAAGCACTATGCATCCAGTCGACCATAGTTTTGAGCATGAAAGTTCTTCCGCTAGCTCTAACCACCAGGGTTTGATTTTCCATATGGATGACCTGACTTAAATCCACTTCTTCCCCAAGAACCAAATTTCCGAGGTTCCCTTTAGACTTTAAACTTTTTCTTTTTAGTCTGTTTCCGTCCCCTGTCTTCCTCCTCAGGTTGCTATGGTCAGATCCGTTGCCATAACCGTGATATAAGGGAGCCACCCGTGTGTACTCTCTTATCTCCTTTTTCCAATCGAAACCCCAATGCTCCTCTGCTTCTAGGAAGGCTGATATGAAGCCTTTGGTGGTGGAGTTTTTTTGGAAAATCCACTTGGTCCCGTGGGAGTATGGGGAACCCATCTGCACTTTGTTCCGCTACCTCTTCTGAGAACCCTTTCGTTCCATAGTGCTTGTCAAAGGACTCGCACCCCGCTTGGGAAGAAGGTGGCGAAGATATTAGAAACCCTCCTTCTGTCTGGTTAAACCAATCAAGTTCTGAGGCCCGTTGTGGACTGAGGGAGGGTAGGGTTCCTACTTCTGGTAGTCACGATCCTAAATGCCATTGTTATGAAAAATCTCTGAAATAAAATTTCTTCATTTAGGGAAGAATGAAATAGAGGCGACTTACTAGGAGAGGAAACCACAAGCTTTTCGACTTCCGTGTGCTGTTGTGGTAGCAGGGATGCTTCCCCCTTCTTAGCTAGTCGGTCCCTTGGTCCTCCACTTGTTAACTTCCACAACTCCCCGGTGTCCAGAAGGTCAGTATCCACGTAAGCTAGGGTCTCCATGTGGCATGCGGTTAATTCTACAAACTTCGCCAGGAAATTACCGCCGCGAAAATAATATTGCCGAAATAACCGAGAAAATAATTTCATCGCAAATTCCGAACCACCTCCCGGTCCTAACCACAGTCTCTAACCCTAGCCCGAGATTTGACCGCAGAGCCCATTTCGCCCCCGCTCTCCAGATTAGATCCAAATATTCCAAATGTTACAACAATTTCAATAATTCTTTCGTAACCTTTATTTATTTATTTTTAATTTAATATATTTTTTAAAAAAATTGTTTTAAATTTAGATTAAATAAAGTCTTTATTTTAATTTCTTTTGTTTATTTTTAATTTAATATATATTTTTTGAAACAGGGGTAAAAAATGCGACCTCTAAAAAACAAGAACTTGGAGAGTTCTCTTTAAGTTGGTAACTTTGTTCGTAGAGTTGTTGTATATATGTATGAGGGAAGGTGTTTAAGCTCATGGAGTACTCCAATATTGAAGGGACATAATATATGTCCAACATAGCAAATTAGTTTAAGTGAACATTAATACGTTTCCTTATCATTTATAATTTTGAAGCATGTGATACCTGTGGAGCCTTGGTCAAGTGACAACTTGGAGAAGTTGTTGTGACATCAACTTAAGTTTAAAATATTGATGACATCGTCTTCTCCACAAGTACATGGGATTTGCTGATTGCTACTATTGATCACATTGAATATTGTTGATATAGCCTGAATATTTAATTTGTAAAAAGACAAGTTCCTATTTAAAAAAAAAAAAAAACGATTCAAAATATGAAAAATGGTAGATGTTTAAGTGATAACAATAAGTGTGAAAATTATGACCTAAAATTTCATCTACTTAGCTAAGAGCTTCTCTTCCTTAAACATAAGAAAATAAATAAGTTAATAATCCAAAACCCAAAGACATATCACAAGATTAAAAACCTACCCGTTACAAATCACAACACGTTATTCCAAGTCAAATTATAATATGTGACATGGTTTTCCTTAAATGTAAATTTAAACTACAACATCATATTGTTTGAAATGAAAATAATAATAGGTGACATGGTTTTCCTTAAATATAAATTTAAACTACAACATTGTATTGTTTGAGATGAAAACTCAAACATTTTATTATTTTTTAAAGTCGTTAGTGAGTTTTGAGAAAAAAGAGATGAAAACTCACTACCGACTTTAAAAAATAAAATAAATTTCTTTATAAAATCCACATGAAAACACAACCATAGAAACGACAGATAAGATACCAATCTTAAGATACCACTCTTATTTTCAAACCTAACACGTGGCAATTTAGCACTGATCACATCATTGAAAAACGGGCAATAACGGACTATTTCGTGTGCAGAATCCCAGCCTAACATGGTACAAAGTCAAACACGCTTATAAGAAAAGAATCTCCGTCACACGCTCTCCACCGTCGGATTAGAATATCATAGTCCATGCTTTCATTATAATTGAATTTAGAGAGTGAGGTCACAGATTTAAATCACGAAACACGGAATATGTATATGTGTGAATCGGGCTTTTCTTTTTCTTTCTGCGGATTGTGGGGTCATGCAGGAATTGAATAGATCTCTGCCTCGCCTGTATCAATTTCATTAAATAGCAGGGAAGCCCTTCGCTCTTAGCAGCATTGGTTGTGTTTAATAATCTTCGCATACCATTTCAGATTTATTGCTTGCGGAATCCGTTCTTTTATTATATAGACCAGTTGTTTCCTGTCGCGCGGTCGAATCCCATGGCCTCTGTGGAATGCATGAATGCCGTATCTGCAATGGACGAACCCGAGTACGCAGAGGGCAACTTGCCTAGAGAAGCCGAGATCGTTCTGCACTCCCTGGCGTTGAATTGGGCGGACGTTGTGGATGCAAAGCAGCTGGAAATCACGCCTCTCAAGGGCGCCATGACGAACGAGGTCTATCAGTGTAATTGGAAGACGAGGAAGGGGGAAAAACCCAGGAAGGCCCTGGTTCGAATCTACGGAGAGGGCGTGGATTTGTTCTTCAACAGGGAAAATGAGATCCGGACATTCGAGTGCATGTCGAGGCTCGGGCAGGGGCCGCGTCTGCTGGGTCGGTTCCCAGAGGGCCGTATTGAGGAGTTTCTCAACGCAAGGGTAATTTTATTTATTCAGCTCTTTGTCTCGAATTGCAGTCGTTTTAATTACTCTTTTTCTCTGCTTGATTTTGACTGTAAAGTGCATGTTTTCGTTTCTTATGTCCAGAATCTTGAAGTGTATTTCTGTATTATGGAATTTGTGCCTTTTCTTTATGTCCGGAATTTTGAAAGTGTATTCCTGCATTATGGAATTTGTGCCTTTTTTCAGTAATAGACGTGGGCGCTTCATAAAGTTTATGCAAAACACGTTTTCCTGTTATCCTTGCTGGAATCTAGCAAACCTGTGCGTTTCAGGTTTTCCTGAGGTTCTGGGTCCGATCTCAAACCCCTCCGTGTATGGTGAAACCGTGATTTCTACCGAAATCCATGACGAGAAATTGGTGTGTTTTGAATTAATTTTATTTTACTTAATAGATGAGCCTTTTTTCTACCGAAATCCATGACCAGAAATTGGTGTGTTTTAAGCAACCAGAGTTTTGTACCTTGTTCTTTTTTATCATTAAATGCTTAATAAAACCAGGTTTAAGGTAAATCTATACTAGTGGTTAGGTTTTCCCCAACTTTGATAAATAGAACAATTCTTTCCAACGGAGTCATCCTTTGTTATACAGGTCCCAACTCCAATCGTGAATTGTATCAAGTTACATGGAACCTGCATCTCCATCATTTATGTGTCTCAGGATTACAAACTGTGAGAAAGAAGCCATAAGTTTCTTTTATAATACATCTTATGTTGGACCTCTTGCCCTGTTTGTTTTGTATGTTGATTGGACTGAAATATTTTGATCAAAATTACTTTATTCTGACTGCTTTTTAATTTGTATGAATGCTTTAGACATTGTCAGCGCCTGATTTGAGGTGTCCTGAAATATCTGCCCAAATAGCAGCAAAGTTGAGGGAATTTCATCAGCTTGACGTACCAGGTCCTCGAAAGCCAAAGCTTTGGACCCGCCTCAGGTTTTTTCTTAGATCTTGATCAAATTGTTTGCGGGGAACCTATCTTTTGCTATGAAGAATACTTAATTGTTTGTTTATTGCCATTGGAACCAGAGATTGGGTCAAGACAGCACTGGCTGTGTGTCCTAAAATTGAGGCTGCAGAATTCCAGCTTGATTGTATGGAAGAGGAGGTCGATAATCTGGAGAAGTTATTATCGAGAGAAGATGAGACAATTGGGTTTTGCCACAATGACCTGCAGTATGGAAACATAATGCTTCATGAAGAAGATAAGTCTTTGACGATAATTGTGAGTATACTACACTTGAATATGCCCACTAGATTATAACTTCTTGGTTAGCTACCATGGCGTATCCTGCCCATGTAGGGATGCAATACTCTTATATCTAGAGGTTGATAAGTAGATTTAGTTTTCCCTTATAGTCTGAATGCTGTGCAGTTGTCCCTAACGTCTCTGAATTGGAGATGGAACAATTCCTACCTCGCTCTCGTCAGCTAAAAAAACTGCAGACCTTTTGCAATTAAGAATAGGACTGCAGGTGAACTTTTAGTGATCTAATAATGTTAAATTTGAAAGGAAACAGTGTCTCGACCAATACTTGTCCCTTAAGTTTTGGTTTCTAGACTTGCACTAGTGACTAAGATTTCTGAAGCTGCTCCTCATTTTACTGCAGTTTTCAAGGTACTTACATATCTATTTTACTTTATGCAG
This sequence comes from Picea mariana, assembly GCA_032191745.1. Taxonomy (NCBI): domain Eukaryota; kingdom Viridiplantae; phylum Streptophyta; class Pinopsida; order Pinales; family Pinaceae; genus Picea; species Picea mariana. The sequence goes on from JASDQU011376722.1 coordinate 12,372, forward strand.
GATTATGAATATTCGAGCTATAATCCCGTGGCATATGATATAGCTAACCACTTCTGTGAGATGGCTGCAAATTACCACACTGACACACCTCATATATTAGACTATAGCAAGTACCCAGGTATATTTTACTACATCCTAGACTTATATATTGCCGTAGTCTAAATGTTCTCTGAAATGACTCTTTTCCGGGGACATTTGCCCGAAATCCGGTGAGAAATTGTTAGATCCGTAGATTTGAGTGATTATTTCTGTATAATCCGAGTGCCCCAGGGGTTTTTCAGCATGCATTCAGAAATGGATTTTAAACAACAAAAAATAGTGATTTCGTGCAAATTTATATCGCCGGATTCCGGCGAAAAAAGCTATTTCGTAAAACAGTTAGACAACACCCTTATATATTTAGAACTCATTACTCAGTGAAACTTATAGTAACATTAGACTGTAACAAGTGCCCAGGTATGTTAGGATGACTCTGTGAGGCCAAATATTGAAAGTTGACTTGGACTCGGAAAGGTTAGGGAAATTAAAAACAAGCAAAGTGTGAAATAGGGATAGAAAAAAAGTTGACGGTCCTGCTTGTTGTCTGCTGTGAAGCAGAAATAGAAAACCAGGCAAAATGTGTAATTCTCTTTTCTTCTTCTCTCTTTTATGGACAGATGACTTAGTCTGAGTTGTGAGACTCATAATTCAGACTTGTTGAATCAGGTTGACTTGCTCTTGGCTTTTGAGTCTGTGATTTTGCAGCTTTGATTAGAAGTATTCTTGAGGATAGTTTGAACTTTGCATTCCATTTTTTTCCAATCTAATACTAATAATTTTAGATGCCATTTTGTTTATTTTATTGTCTATGAAGTGGATTTGTCATGGAATGAAAAATCTCTCTTATTTTTAAATTGATTTGGCAAGATTTATGCCTATTTTCTCAAGTTTATTTCAAGCTTCAGTTATACTCGAGCTTTGCCAAGTCATTCTTGAGCCCAAGTCGTGTGACTTTGATAGTGATATGTAAACATTCTGAGAATGAAGTAAATTGATCTCATGTACTTAGTTCAAATGAGCAAGGATTAACTTACACTCTTTTGTCAATGTATTTTTTGATAGATTTTGAAGAGCGCCAACGATTTGTGAAGGAATACCTAAAATCATCTGGTAAGTTATCTCATTCTTTCAATTCTTTTATTTGCAGTTTATTGCTTCCCATCTTTTGATTTTAAATGACCTCTTTGAGAGCTACATGAACATAAATACCAATTTACACTAAGGCTTCGCTAACTGATTCGCACACTGCAGAGGGATCAAAATGTAGCTTCTTACATGTTAAATCCTTCATAGTTTAAGTTGCCTTCATTCTTATCCTTTTTTATTTTGTATTTTATAACTCATCTGATTATAACGCCTTCCAGAATTGATGTTCATTATTCCGAATACTGGTGTTAATCCCTCTCTGATTTATTAACTAAACTTTAGAGAATACGATGTATATGATGTTTTAGTTTGATCAATCTGTATTGACTGCAGTTGACTTTACCCTTAGTTGTTTGCATAGTGTGATCAAGCTATAAAAATTTATATTCTTGGAAGTTTTAAAGGTAGGCTAATTAAAGATGCATCTAACCCCTGGCTAGCCACCTGGAGGATGTTCTAGTTTTCATTGTGTTAAGTTGCTAACTTCGTATGGAACTCAGGTGAAATGGAGAGTGACAGAGTTGGACAACTTTTAGAAGATGTGGAGAAATATGCTCTTGCAAGCCATCTCCTTTGGGGTCTATGGGGTGTTATTTCAGTAAGTTCTTATTTGTTACCTCTCGCTTGCTATGAAGAGTATACAAGGTGGTGTTTGTGCTGTTTCTCTGCTAAATGTTTAAAATTTTGTTCATATTCTTCAGTGGAGCTCTAAGCTTTTTGATGAAATAGTGCTTGGAAACCCATTCTTTTGAAATATTATATATTTTATTCGTATTCACTCTTGAGTCTTGTCATCATCACATGGAATACAATCTTCTTACCACTACTATGTTTCTATGCAGGATCATGTGAACAATATAGAGTTTGATTATATAGATTATGCGAGACAGAGATTTCAGCAATACCACTTATCGAAGTCTTTGCTGTTAAATGTTTAAATTGCTGGATGCCACAAAATTCAGCAATACCATGAAGTCTTCACCATAAGATTGCTTAACATGCCAGATACTTGCCACTTCACAGAGAGCCAGTGCAATTATGACTGAATTGTGATCGAGTTACCAGATATTTCAGTAGTTTAAGCTGTACCTTCACCATATGATCCCATTTACTCTGGGGTCGATCTTACTGTGCATATTCTCCCATATGTAGAAAATCCCAAAATGCTTCTGGCTGCTATATGTACCAATTGAGAGTGCAGTAGATTTTTAATTTATGCAGCTAATTATTATGGATGTAAATTAATAATTGTACATGACCTGTACTAGCCTATCTGAGGCATTTTCAACAGTAATAAAAATCCAGCTTACAGCAAGATGGAAGTATGCAAAGATTGCAATGACAGAAGACATTTATACACTAAATCCTTTATAGAATTACTCTGTTGCATCTTGCCCCGTGGTAGACTAATCTATTCTTTGATAATAAAAACATAAAATAATTGTTTCTGTTATACTACTATTTCTTGTCAGCGAGGACAGCAGAATTGCCTTGGTATGAAATTTGCATATTTTTTAGGGCCCGTACTTCCAACAAACTCCATATCAACCAGATTGTCTGTGATGCTCAAAGGCTTTCATTTACATTGTTGATGTGTTTAATATGTGACAACATGCCATGGGTTTTCTTTTTGAATACATCTTCACGTGAACATTTCCTGCTTTTTATCACTGATCGTTTTAATTTATCTAATAACTACCTATGAGCCTTATTTTTCTTGTCATTSTGTTGAGATATGCACTCTATAGCTCAGGATGGGGAGATATGCATTCTATAGCTCAGTATGGGGGAGATGTGAGGTGTACCTTCCAGTTTTTGCACCTTCAAAATAAGATAAATTAGATGGATCTAGGATGATTTAGACAGCACTTCATAGGTGGTTGCTAGTTATATTCATTACTAAAAGCTGAATGATTATAACTGTTCTTTACTAAAAGCTGAATGATTAGTTAGGACATGTACATGACTATAATTGCTTGAAGAGATTTGCTGAATGATTATAACTGTTCTTTACTATAATTGCTTGAAGAGACTTGCTGAATGATTATAACTGTTCTTTACTAAAAGCTGAATGATTAGTTAGGACATGTACACGACTATAATTGCTTGAAGAGACTTGCTTGCATAGGTGAGATACATTGCTTGAAGAGACTTGCTTGCATAGGTGAGACACATTTCTAGGAATTTAGACTTTAATGG
>JASDQU011376723.1:9964-24233 GCA_032191745.1 Picea mariana
AATAAAATTACATGTGTACGTGCAAATTCTATTCTTAGTCTGATCTAATCTTCTATGCTGGAATAGGATATTCTGATCTCCCGTAGAAAAATGTTGTTATAGTGGTTGGAATGGTGTTGGCTTGAGGTACAGCTATTGCAGCAGGTGTAATAGCTTCTTTATTTGTCTTTTCTTGTTAATGTTGTATGTAAAATGTTGTTTCAGCATCGCAAATCACGGACTGTTTCAGCAACGGGATTTGCATACTGTTGACTGTTTTAGCAACATGGTCTTCAAGCAGCAACAATATATTAACTGTAGTTCAAACTATTTCAACAACTATATATCTTTGATTAATGGCTAAGTATGAGAGTAATGTAAAATTACATGTAAAATGAATTAAACATATAGCAAAGAGAAGAAACGTTATATACCTTTGGGAAAATGAATTAAGGTGATAATGTAGGCTTAAATATGAGTGGGAAAAGGATGTAATGATAGAAAAAAGTATGAGCAAAAAGGTACATTATAGGGCCCTAACATCCCCCCCAACTAAAAAGGTTGCATGTCCTCAGGCAACTTCAATCTGAATCAGAATCCGGATATCGACTCTGAGTGTGCAAATTACTTAAGCAGTAGCTGTAGAAAGTACTGTCTATTGAGGCTCTGAATCCTTGAACACGTTGTAGCCTCTGCTAGGCTGCTGCTTCAACCTTCTTAGGCAACTTATTATGAACTTGATACTTTTCTGTTGGCATCCACAGAATGGGGAAATGGAACTGATAACCTATCCAATTTTCAGCACATTGCTGGGCACATTTGATGTAACTAGGTACCCGGAAGATTGTTGTCTCAAGATTAGTAGGACTAAAGGGATTGTGCTCTTGCCTTTTCTCAGAAGATTGTTGCCAAAACATGTTATTTGCTTTTAGGGTAGTAGTCTCTGTGGATTTAATAAACTGTTGACAATCCTGAAGTATTGTTGCCTGTAGTTGCCTTATGTATTGAGTCATTCCTGGTTTCTTCAAAAATTGGTAATATTCTACAACAAAGGTGCCAACATTCTGTGGTTCTGGCCATATCCAGAGGAGGCGGTTATCTTCATTATGCTTGACAACTAGAAAATCATTCTGCCATGTAATCTGGTTGGTAAGGAAGGAGGCATGTGCCCGAATCTGGATATCACCAACAAGAGGATTAAGATTAAGCTGTCTATTCTCAGGAATGGCTTCATTATGAAGATATACCTCACATAGTAGATGTTGATCATTAGTAGAGGCTTCTACAAAAATTTGAACAAAATCTTCTGGTTTGAACACTGCATAGGGTCTTCCTTCTTTAATTGATTTAATCTAAAAGAATGCAAGTCGTTCTATAAGGAAAACAGAGTAATTTGAGGATGGCCAACATTTTTTGTACCAAATCAAACATTAGGATCAATTTTCCTTTTAACTCTTCATTCTTCTTTTTATGGGCATGAGATTCTTGGCGTGTTTGCTCCAAAGCTTCCCCGTTTGAATATATGTGGTTTAGCCAAAGTAGTATGTCCTCCTGCAAACTTTTGTCCTATGTAATAGCAGACTCCTTTTTCCATTTGTCCATTATTGCCTACTCATTCCATGGTTGAGTTTGTGTTTTAGCATCGCAGGTGGTAGGCTGAGGTAGGGTCTGAGTGGCCTGTTCCGCAAGAGTAGGGGTACTAATCTTGCTAGGAGGGGCAGGTTCATAAATAGGCAGAGTTTGTGTTTCAGCATCGTCAGTGGTAGGCCGTGGTAGAGTCTGAGTGGCTTGTTCCACAAAAGTAGGGGTAGATTCATCAATAGGCAGAGTTTGAACAGCTTTACTAATAAAAGCAAGGGCTTTTGATTTAATAGTTTTTGTAGGCCAGGGTTCCTATAGATTAACTTTGCTTTTTGGAATTTTTGAAGGTCCTACTGGTTCTTGTGTAACAGTAGGGTGTTCCTCTTTTTTAGCTGCAAAAGTCGTAGGTGGAGGGGAGGCTCTAGGTATTGGGATTTGAACCACTTTGTAGCCTGATTTATCATAAATATTCCCGCATTGGCTGCACATATACTCTCTATACTGATCATCCTTTGTATTTTTTTCTACCATGGCCGCTACATGAGCTAAGGTATACAAATTAAGTTCTCTGTCATAGGCTTCCTTTGCCATTACCAGCTCTTGCTTGTAAGCTTCCAGTTTTGATCTTAGAAACTCATTCTCTAGTATGAGGGAAGCCATTGTTGGTTTTGGTTGTTGATCTGTCATCGGTGTATCAAGAGGGGTGATTGGTTTTTGTGTAACAATCACAACCTCAGTAGTAAGTTCTTGTGGAGAGGCTACAAAATCAGCAGTTGATTCTTGTGTTTCAGCTACTTGATGAAAAGAAAATAGTGTTTCAGCACCCTAGGCATGTGATTCTTGAACTTCAGAAATAAAGTCTACAGCTGGTTCTTATGTTTCAGCTGTAGCTGGTTCTTGTGTGATAGATATAGATGGTTCTTGTGTTTCAGCTATTGAATGAGTAGTTGGTTCTTGTGTGACAGCTACTGTTGCAACACCCTGTGCATCTGATTCTTGTATTTCATGAATGAAGTTAGCAGCTGGTTCTTGTGTTTCAGTTATAGCTAGTTCTTGTGTAACAGCTATAGCTAGTTCTTGTGTCAGCTACTGAATGAGTAGCTGGTTCTTATGTGACAGCTACTTGATGTAAATAAAATGTTGTCACAGCATCTTGGGATTCTGGTTCTTTTGTTTCAATGCCCATGGGTTGAACAAGTAAAAATTCCAGAGTTTGGGAGGGTAGAGGTGTATGGGTTTTTAGCAAAATGGGTTGGGGGTTTAGGGCAGTGGAAATAATGGTTGCTCTTGTTGAAGCCCTCATTCATTTTTTAGGTAAAAAGGAAGGAAAAGTAGGAGTTTGCTTCTTTCTTTTGCAGGTGGATTTTTCCTCAGCGATGGGGCAAGGAGGGTTATCAGGTTTATCTGCTTCAGAATCATCACTAAGGATATGAACAGTAGGGGTAGATGATTCTGGTAAATTGTGGGGTGGACTTGGTATGGTAGGAGGGTTAATTGGATCAATTGGGTCTGTAGGCGGATTAATAGGTATTTTTGGAAATTCAGGAATGTTTTGTGGTTGCTCTTCATGAGGATTTTCAGGATGCTCAGCAGCTTCTTGAGGGTTTATGGGTGGCTTGTTTAGAAGAGGGTTTTGTTGGGTAAAACACTTTTGGATGAGTAATTGAACGAGACGATGATGAGTGAGGGAAAGGGTTGGATTTTTAGCTTGTTTACAATAATGCGACATATTTCTAAGACATCCGAGCAAATAGTAAGGAATGTTGACCAGTCTAGCATGTCGTAAATGAGATAACAGGACAAAGTCAGACTGGTAAACTACCTGGTATCAGCCTTCACAGGTAAGGTAATGCTTGACAAACTCAACTTTCAGCCAAGGAGGCGGCAACAAGCTAAGTCGAACACCCTGGCCTTTAGGCTCAACTTGTTCTCTTGGCAAGAGAAAATCCTACTGGGCATTAAGGATAATGTGTTTGTGGCTAAACTAGCGACTGCCAGTGACGGGAAGACTCAAAACATGTGCGATATCATCCTCTGTGACTGGAATCCGAACCCCTTGAACAATAGAATGGTCTTGTTAAAAATTTTGAGCAAATTGAAGAACCTATTGTTGATCAAATCCATGGAGCCTCTGAAAATAACCCAGCCAACCTACCTGCTAAAAGATTTGGTAGACTTCTGGATACAATTCTAGCAGGGTTGTCGTGGCGGGTTCATATCATATAACAGGACCTCCCATAGCTATTTAGCTCAGTAAAATGCACAATCAGAGAGTCAAGTAACCGCACCCAAACATAGTAAGTTTTTCGGATGAAGGCATGCAAGTGATGGTGAAAAAAAATGAAATGATGGGTAAAAGGAAGTGACGGTAGTCAGTTCATGTGAAATGATGGCATAAAATTTCGATATTTCACCCCCCCAACTACGGCTAAAATAGTGAATTTAAGTGAATGATAGTAATGAATCGAGATCTTCTCATTAGCCATAGTTCAATTGTATTTACATATAAAGTTCACGTACCTCATCTTTACCTTTGATTTGTACCTCGAAAAATATAGTGCATGTCCATAATAGATCTGCAGTAACCATGGGAGAGACTTTGGATTTATTAGAGAAATTGTATCAAGGGTTTGTTTAATCATGAGAGAAGGTAGTGAAAGGACATAATTTAGTATGAAAATAGAAGAAGTGAGAGCAAAAGAGATGAAGAAGATGTTTTTATTGACAGAGAATGCTGAAAAAGTGGTGTTTTGGCAACAGAACAGAAAAATGTTTGTTGAAGAGTGATGTTTTAACAATGGAAAATACTACTGAAGAAATTGTGTTTCAGCAGTGGGGAAAATGAGGAAAAATGTTGCTGAAGAGGGGTGTTTTAGCAATGGGGAAAATGAGGAAAAGTGTTGTTGAAGAGTGGTGTTTCAACAATGGGGAAAATGGGAGAAATGTTGTTGATCAGTGATGTTTCAACAATGGGAAGAATGGGAAAAATGAGGAAAATGTTGTTGAAGAGTGGTGTTTCAGCAATGGGAAAATGGGAGAAATGTTGTTGAACAGTGGTGTTTCAGCAATGGGAAAAATGGGGAAAATGAGGAAAAATTTTGGTGAGGAGTGAAGATAAATGGATTGAAGAAAGAGGGAGCAATGCTTCACAAAATGAAGCTTGGATCTGCTTGTAGTAAGATTGTCCTTTCTTGGTAGGCCTTTTCTGGATCGAGAATCTGCAAAAGAATCAATTGTAACATGCCATTCCTTGACAGGGATTATTAGTAAAATAAATTTAATCTAATACTAAAGAAATTAAATTCATAAAAATTAATTGCAATGAGGGGCAGGAGGCTCCTCTAAAAAGAGATAATGTGAATCTGCCACACATGTGGCCTTAAAATCTTCTTTGGAAATGGGGTGCTGGTATAGACAGAGCCGATGACCATTCACTAATAACGATGTTTTAGAGTCATCAATTGTGAGGAGCCTTACTGTTCCATTGGGGAAAATAGTGTCCACTTCATAAGGTCCTAGCCATCTTGTTCGTAGTTTCCCTTGAAATTATTTAAATCGAGAATCATACAATAAAGCCCAATTACCTTTTTGGAATTGCTTATGCTTGATGATTTTATCATGTCATTTTGTTCTTTGTTGTTGAATCATAGTTGTTTGGTGAATGGCATCTAATCTCTTTTCATCCAATTCATTAAGCTGCTGCAACCTGGCTATCTATGCATCAGTCAAATCAAGCTTAACAGCTAAAGCAATCCTTAAGGTTTTGATTTCAAATTCCACAGGAAAGACAACACTTTTTCCATAAACTAATTCATAGGGTGAGAATCCTATAGTATTTCTCCAGGTAGTTCTATAGGCCCATAATGCTTCAAGGAGCCTTTGAGACCAATCCTTCTGGTTTTCCTTCACTGTTTTTGTGAGAATGGCTTCTATTACTTTATTTGTGTTTTCCACCTGTCCATTGGCTTGGGGTGGTATGGTGTAGTCATTCTATGATGAATATGATATTTTTGAAGGATGTCTTTAAAACCATGAGAAGTGAAAGGAGGTCCTCCATCTGTGACTAATTCTCTAGGCACTCCAAATCTGATAAATATATCTTCAAATAAAAAATCTAGAACAACTTCTTCAATAGCTCTATGGAGTGCTTTAGCCTCCACCCATTTGGTCATATAATCTATGCAGACCATTATATAAACTTTTTGATTGGATGGAGGGTTAATGGGTCCTACAAAGTCTAGGGCCCATCTTTCAAATGGTTTGAGTACTACCTGGGGATTTAATGGCATTTCATCTCTATGATTAGGTTGACCCATTCTTTGACAGCTATCATAGGCCCGAACATATTTCTTTCCATCTTTAAAAAGTGAGGACCAATAATAACCCATCCTAAGAATTTTATGTGTTGTTCTTTTATCAGCAAAATGCCCTCCACAAGGGCCATCATGACAAGCTTTTAGTAAATCATAAACTTCATCTTCTCTAATGCATCTTCGGATTTCTTGATCAAGTCATGTGTGGAAAAGACACCCACTTATCCATCTATACCGAGCACTTTGTTGAACGATTCTTCTTTTCTCTCGGTGGGATTGGTGTGGTGGTAACTTCCCTGCAACCAAATAGTTAGCGATGTTTGCATACCATGGTGAGTGAGAAGATACTGCAAATAAATATTCATCAGGAAAGGAATCATCTACTGGAGTATTATCATCAGGTGTTAACCACGAAAGGAAATCAGCAACTACATTTTCTTTTCCTAGTCTATCTACAATTGTAATATCAAATTCTTGTAATAATAGTAACCATCTGGTGACTCGAACATTTGTGACAAATTTGTTCATTAAATATTTGATAGTTGAGTGATCAGTATGGAAAAAAGTAGAATAGTCAGTGATGTAATGTCGAAATTTATTAATAGCATAGATAACTGCTAAAAAATCCTTTTCGGTAACTGTATAGTTAAGTTCAGCAAGACTCATATTCTTGCTAATGAAGTAGATAGCATAAGGGAGACAATTTTCTTCTTGTCCCAAGACAGCTCCTATTGCAATATCTGAAGCATCAGAGGATATATGAAAGGGAAGTGTCCAATCAGGTCCTCTTAGAATAGGAGTTGTAGATAACTGATGTTTGAGTGTAACAAGTGCTTCCTAGCAAATATTAGTCTACTTGAATTCAACATTTTTCATAAGTAACACAAACAAAGGAGAAGCTATTTTGGAAAAAAAATTGATAAATCTTCTATAGTATCCAGCATATCCTAAGAAACTTCTCACATCTGTTTGGGTTTTGGGAATAGGAAGGTCTTTAATGACTTGTATCTTGGATGGATCCACCTAATTCCTTGACATGAAATAAAATTTCCAAGTACTACTCCTTCACTCATCATCATATGACATTTTTCAGTGCTTAAGGAGAGGTGGGCTTGTATACATCGTTTAAGTACTTTCTCAAGGTTTTGTAGTACTTTCTCAAGGTTTTGTAGTTCTTCCTCAAAAGAGACACCATAAGGGGTAAAATCATCCATAAAAATTTCCATAGAGTCATTAATCATATCAGAAAAGATTCCTATAACTGCTCTTTGAAAGGTTGATGGTGCATTACATAGTCCAAATGGGAGGACTCTATAAGCAAAAGTTCCCCAAGGGCTAGTAAAAGTGGTCTTATCTTGGTCTTGTGGTGCAATTTTGATCTGGTTATACCCATTGAAACCATCTAAGAAAGAGAAGAATTTCTTCCTTGACAAACTATCTAACACCTTATCAATGAATGGTAACGGAAAGTGATCTTTTTGAGTGGCTAAATATTTAAGGCTCTATAATTTGCACACTCTCTCAATTTCCCGTTTTTCTTAGGAACTATTACCAATGGGGAAACCTATTCATTGTTAGATATAGGATATATAAACCCTGCATTAAGCAATTTTTGTAGTTCTTCTTTAATAATTTCTCTTAAATTATGTTTCATTCATCGTTGAGATTGGCAGATCGGTCGACAATCTTCCTTGATATAGATACAATGAGTACATAATTCAGGAGAGATTCCCTTCATATCGGTATAGTCCCATGCGAATGCTTCCTTATGTTCAAGAAGTAACTTCATTAATTTTTGTGTTTCAGCAACTATCAAGTTGGGGTTTATATTCAGTGTTTTGCCAGGTTCAATTTCTACTGGTATACTTTTAAAAGAGATGGTAGTTGATGTTTGAGGTAGGTCTTCAGAGTTAAGGTTTTCCTGGGTATCTGACTCCAAAAGTCCAGCTAGTTGATTATGTGTTTTTGAAGTCACATAGGAGGGTTCACAAATAAAATTATTAATTACTTCATCCTCAGTTGCATATTTAAGGCTTAAGGCTTGTCCGATAGTCAGGATAGGTTGAGTAGTTTGATCATCAAAGTCCACCCATAAGGAATTGTCATTATTAATAAAGGGTGTAGCATGAGGGTAGAGAGTAAGTTGTTTGGTCTCATATCCATTGGAAATTGTCATTGAACCAGATCTACAGCTGATAAAGGCATCTGTTGTGGCTAGCCAAGGCCTGCCCAAAATTAGAGGGTGACCCCCCAACTTTGTTTTAGGTTGTAATACCACAAAGTCAGCTGGNTTGATTGTAGAACGGTTATCTAACTCTAGAATGGTTGGGGTATCTCTGATTTCATTCTTCAGTTGTAACAGTTGTGAAGTTTCAAGAGTCATAATATTGATAGCAGCGCCTAAGTCTACCAGAACTCGAGGAATTATTGTTTTTCCAATTTTTACTGTGACAGTAGGATGGCTGGGATCACCATATTTAACTGGGGGAACTTTACCCAGCATTAGTGCAAACAAATCACCCATGACATGAACTGTAAGGGGATCTTTAGTTTTCCTACCGGGTTTCTTAACACAAATGTCTCGCATAGTTCTGGCATAAATTGGTACATCTCTTAGTGCTTGTAATAGTGGAATTTTGACATAGAGATTTTGTAATTCTCCTAGAAGATTGAAAGTAGGTGGCTCAGGAGTTTTAGTCAAAGCTAAACGCTCAGGGAATGGTGGTTCTGTTGTTTCAGCAACAATATTTGAGGACGGTTGTACCTCTTCAGGTAAATTGTGTTTTTTTATTTCTTCTTTATCGGAATTAGAGGAGGTAACATCATCAATGATAGGTTCTACTATTTTCCCAGATCGTAAATGAATATCATTGCATTATGCAGGGAAAAGAGAAAGTATAGGCTAGTTTTGAATATCAATGCACTACACAACCTTATTATTGGGGTTAGGGTTAGGTTGTATAGGTAGTTGGGGCCTCATCATTTGATTATTCGGTGGATTACCTGATGGTAAAGAGAGTGGTTGTTGAACTTGTGATTGAAATTGAGGAAATTGATTTGGAAACGAGGGTTATTGACCTCTCTAATTTGGATTCCATTGGTTAAGGTAAGGGTGTTGTTGTGAAGGCCAAGGTGTCCATATTGTTGGGTCTACAAAGGGAGGGTTTGTTTTTTGCATGGGTGGGTAATTCATTTGATTGAAGGGAGGGTAATTTGCTTGAATAAAAGAAGGATAATTATTCCAACAATTAGAAGATGTAAATGGCATATTAGGATTCATACCTTGTCCTCGTGGTTGCCATTTCCTTCTCTGTGTCAACAGATAGACAGCTTCAGCTTCTTCATTGGTTGGTTGTAATTCTACTTTGATTCCTAGTAAAGAAGGGCATTGTTGAGTTTCATGATCCTTATCACAGATGGTGAAAATTGGCTTTTTGTCCAATGGGCATTCCTTTCGTCGGTGCTTGTCTCTGCATTTGGAACAAAAGATGGATAGAGCTACTTCTGCTTCGGTTTGTTTCTTTTGAATCTGTAGGATGTCAATTTGTGAAGCAAAAGAGCTTAATATTTCAGTTTTAAATTCCTCAAGTAGATTACCTATTTCGGCTCTTGTTTCTCCTCCACTGGCTGATTTTTGAACTCTTGAAAATGTGGTATCCCTGTTTTTGATCTATTCCTTGTAGCTCCTCTTGAACATATTTTACAGAGGTTAACAATTTCATCATATGATTCTTTAGATATGTCCCCTTTTCCAAGCATATTCAACATATCTAGACAGTCATCCCTTACTCCTTTTAATAATATTGTTTTAAGAATATCTTTACTTACATCGGGGTGACTGGATCTTTGTAGATTATATTGTAGCCTTTCCACAAAGTCCTCCAGATTTTCATCCTCTTTCTGTATCATCTTGAATATTTCCTCTCTTTTTTCTCTTGTTTGGCAATAGTCTTGATATTTGTGTCGAAATTTATGTCTCATCTAATCCCATGTTGTGATTACATGACCTCCAAGACTCATGAACCATCTTAATGCATTTCCCTTTAATGTTGCTAGGAATAGCTTTAATTTTTTAGCATTGGAAATGTAATGATAACTTCTGCATAATATGTCAAACTCGAAAAGGAATTCATCAAGATCTTCAGAAGATAAACCATGAAAGTTAGGTAAAGATGAAAGTGGAATATTCTTCATGGGAGCTACTCCTCTAGGAAGATCACCAATAGGAAATCCTAAGGTAGAAAAAGAGTTTTCATCGTTTACCTCTGCTTCAAGACCTACTTGTTCTTCATGGTGCAGTTCTTCATTATATCCATCCATGGTTTCTTCTGTTTGTTCCCCTACTGTACTTGCTCGATCCTCAATGTCATCTGCTGGTTTTTCAACTGTCTCCATTTCAAAGTTCACTTGAAAGGAGGGTTGAGGCTTTGGTTTTCAAGAACTTGGTCATTGAGGAACAACAGATTCAGATTTTGATATAATCTGGTCGATAAAAGTCTTTCTTCCTCCTCTTCCTCTACCCCTGCCACCTGTAGGGTCAGTTTCCTTGAGGGGTCTACATCCTCTCATGCAATCTGTACATCTGAAAGAAAATCGTAAATGCTTTTGAAATCTATAATTGCCTTCCCCGGCAACGGTGCCAAAATGTTGGTCACTATAATTGCTTATTAATTAAAACAATCAAGTGTCACATAAATTGTCAACCCAGAGAAGTATGTTTATTTCAAAGGAAATCACACATTGTATATGCTCAATTTCAAAAAGCAATTTAAAGTTATAGTAAAACTTACACTAGTCACACCTTGCTTTGAACAGACTGAAGTTCTACTCTGAATTACAGTAAAAGAAATCTATCTATTGCAAAGTTTAAGATTCAAAAGGAAATAATTATCAAAAGAATCCTGGATTACATTAAGAAACAACAACCTAGGAAAAAGGAACCTTTCAGCACACTGCAAAGAAGACTAACTATTTTGTAACAGAAAACAGGACCCTATTCCCCAAAGTAGGAACCTTCAACACCTATCTCTGACTATCACACTTTCATAAACTGATTCTGCAAATAGAATTACCAATCAAAATGATTAACAATCTCTGAAGACTAACTATTCTGTAATAGAGAACAAGACCCTATTCCCCAAAGTACGAATCTTCAGAACTTGTCTCTGACTATCACGCTTTCATAAACTCATTCCGCAAACAGAATTACCAATCAAAATGATTAACAATTACCTAGGAATGAATTGTATGAAAACGATGTAACAATCAATGGAAACAGAGTTTCAGCAAAACAGAGTTTTAACAAGGTATAGATAAAAACAATACTAACACACTACATAAACTAATGGGTGAATCTTGTGAAGAAGGTGGACCCTTTCCTTCCAACAAGATCCCCCAAAAATAAAAGGAATTAAGAAGGAATGCTCAGAATGATCTTTTATTCATCTGTCAAATGTGACAAGATACAATATCCAAAGTGAACATGCTCCTCCTCTGTAATTCGCTTCTAGCTAAGCCTTTCGTAATCCCCCTCTAATTTTGATTTCCCCCTTATTTAAAGAGGAGAATCCTCTTAATACAATTAAGCATAAAATTACATGTGTACGTGCAAATCCTATTCTTAGTATGATCTAATCTTCTATGCTAGAATAGGATATTCTGATCTCCCGTAGCAAAATGCTATTACAGTGGTTGGAATGGTGTTGGCTTGAGGTACAGCTATTGTGGCCGGTGTAACAGCTTCTTTATTTATCTTTTCTTGTTACTATTGTATGTGAAATGTTGTTTCAGCATAGCAAATCAAGGATTGTTTCAGCAACGAGATTTGCGTACTGTTGACTGTTTCAACAACATGGTCTTCAAGCAACAACAGTATATTAACTGCAGTTCAAACTGTTTCAACAACTATATATTTCCGATTAATGGCTAAGTATGAGAGTAATGTAAAATTACATGTAAAACAAATTAAACATATAGCAAAGAGAAGAAACGTTATATACCTTTGGGAAAATGGATTAAGGTGATAATGTAGGCCTAAATATGAGTAGGAAAAGGATGTAATGATAGAAAAAAGTATGAGCAAAAAGGTACATTATAGGGTCCTAACAGTTATCAATTGTATTGGATAAGGGGTTGGTTGGGAGGAGAGTCATCCCCCACACTTTTTTGTGGCCAACCGGATCCCTTTTCAGACAGTTGATCTCTATATCATTCAAGTAATACTCTAACCACTGACTCTTTTGGTAGATTATGCAATTATAATTAATCTATCTTTATTTTATCAGTTAAATGATGCAAAGTATTGTCTTTAATTTTTGTATATTTTTATATAATTTAGATATGATATTCCAATCATTACACTTGATATCAACAACACTAGGGACCTAGGCTTCAAAATAAAATACATGTTGTTAATATTGAAATTGATGTTTTCATTACTTAGATCAGTTCCTTGTGTTAGTTTCTTCTAAATTCACATCGATTTTTGTTTTTCAAACTGGTTGAATAGTATTGGTTTTTATTCATGAGCATTAATTCATCTCAATTGAAAGTAATAAATAACCAAACTTGATCTAGGAGGATCTCCACATAAGGATCCATTACTTTGCACACCATGGAGAAGATCATTAAAATGATAATTGATGATAGGTGAAAAACTTTAAAAGGAATGTTTAAAGATTCATATTGTAAAAATGATTAATAGTTTTTAGCATAATGTGCTCATATATTTTTCATTTTTGTAAAATGGAAATTAAAATTAAGTGAGAAAATCCAACTTGCAAATTTGTTTCCTAGTTTTAAGGGAAAATTAGTTTTGTGTGAGAATCCACCTCACAAATTAGTTTCCTAATTTTAAGAGGAAATTGGGAGTCTCATGAGTTGGTTTAGGATTCCTCCTCATTTTATCACAAGTGGGTTCCTAGTCTCAAGGGGAATTTAAGGTTGGTTGAGGTGCTTTCTCATTTTTGTCCTTGAGTTGTTATTAGATCCTAAAATTGTGGATCTTGTCTCCTTGAATTATGGAGAGAGGGAAACTATATAAATTCCTTATGTAAGCATTGTAGCGGGGCCCCTTGGAGGCACTTTAGGCCCACTTTGAGAGAGATTTGCATTGAGAGAAATGTATTCCTTATGGTTTCTAAAGAAATGTCACTTATGTGAGAGCCTAAGTTCTTTGTGTAAGAGAAGGTTGCTCTGGGTTTCATCCCTGTAAGGAGCATACGCCACATTTTGTGAGAAAGTTTCAGCCCTTGGTAAAGGAAGGATAATAAATTGATTTGCAATCTAAGTGGATCTAGAGACGTAGCCAAAAGGTTCTGGTGAACTTCATTAACACAAGGGTGTCAAATTATATGTGTGAGTTTTATTTTTAATTCTGGCTTGTTCAAGTAGAGATTTAATTACACATATGCACCTAATTATGATAATTTTTTTCATGTTCATATGCAATGCTTAATGATTATTTGCTCATGTTCACATGTGATTAAGTGTCAGTAAAAGGTCCTCATTGTATGATTTTTGTAGAGAAAGATCTCACAGAAATCCCAGATCAAAACTATAATTAACAATCGACACTACATGAAATTAAAGAGAAAAATGTAAAAAATATAAAAACATTTTCACATCAAACCCTAAATACAAATAATGTAATTTGCAAATATGTTTATTCCCACCCTACCATTGTTTAAATAATTTTATGATTGGTTATTTCCATTCCTTATTAATATTTTCTTTAAAGTAGATTGAAATCATTACAAAGTTCTTCCCACTCTAGAGATGAGTGTTGGTTGGTAAATTTCCAAACCCTGGTTGTTTTGAAGTAGAATTATATAGAGAGATATGAAAGGTGGCCTCTTACCAAGTGTTGCCATTATATGTATCCATTTATGGGAAGGTTGTTACTATTACTGACGAAGCGGCATTGGATATTTAGGTTGTTACCATGTGTTCAATGATACTAGGTTGATTGTGAAATAAGTTAATATTAGTGATTTCTTAGGGAAACTGATCAATGTTTTTATGTTTGTTTATGCCATGTGTATTCCCTGAGGTGTAGTGTCCCCAAGGCCGAGCCCCGTTACAGATCATGTTATATGCAAAAGAATTGTAAATATGTTCTATAGGCTGGTGAGCCAAGTTTGGAATAAGCTGTAGGCTTATGAGTTTTGTTAGGCTAGGGGAGCCTAAGTGTTGAAGGCCAGGAGCCTGTGATATACTTGTATGTATGCAGGTCAATTAATAAAATGTACATACCGCCAGTGCAGACCGACCACGATGAAAGAGTGATGGGGGACTAAGAATCCACAGAGTGGGCAAGGAACTAGGGGCTGGAAGGTGGGAAAAAGGGCTGAGTAAGGAGCCTAGGGGCTAAGCCTAGGGGGCTTAGGCCTGGAATA
>JASDQU011376723.1:26659-46062 GCA_032191745.1 Picea mariana
TGGGTTGTGACAACACACCTTGCAGTTACATTCATTTGGGAAAATGTTTCTCAAGTATTTGACTTTTCATATGCCTGGAAATGCTTGACAATATATTGTTTAAATAAGAAGTTTGTGAGGAGCTTCTTGAGACTTGTATTCATTTCTCCATTACTTGGTTGAGCAATAAATATTACCATTTCCCCCCATCTATTTTTCTTTGATGTGTGTATGTGTGATGTTTTCTATTTCTCTATTTTTGTCTATGTTCATGAATTATGTTTGGAGGCCTAAATTCCAACAAGTGGTATCAAAGTTGAGGTCGGTGAAGGTCTGTGAGAGCAGAGGGAAGATTATCACTCACACGTAGAGAAGGAGATTCCACTGCAAGGGAACCGAGGGTTTGGCACTGTGTCCGTGAGGAGGAAAAACCCTATGAGTTTGTAAGGTTTTTGTATGCTAAGAAGAAAGGTCAGTTAAGAAGGAGAATTGGAATCCATGGCAGTAGATAGAGAAATATTTCCTCTCGGATATATTTCTTATATATGTCAAGTTCCGCAGTTTGGAGGATGTGTGCGAAGTGTTTAATGGAATGCATCAACGAGATGATCATGGACTGTTATGATGAGTTTCCAAAGGAGGGTGAGTTATATCTGGTGGTGATATTGAGAGGTCAATCATGTAAATGGAGTGTTGATGGGGTCATTAAGATTCAAATCAATGGTGGCTAGTGGTTGGTCCACAAAAAGGTGGAAGGTTTTTCGAATGCATACTTCAAGGTGGAGTTAACAACTTTTTTATATGTAAATGGGCATATGATTGTAATACATGGTTAGGAATGTGTACCCTAGGTTTGAAATGTCATTGGTAAAGTCTAGACGACCTAGGGAAGCAGGCAGTATTCCCAGATACCATGTATTTGAGAGAAGTTTGGTCGGTTTTGGTCATGGAAAGGGTGGGTGAAGTTAGGTCAAGAGTTTTGGTTCCGACACATGTCTTTTGGTAACCCGTGGTTTTAGAGCCCATGGATTGCATGTAATGAAGACCATAAAAATGCTTAGTATACTCCATTGAAATTAGCTTGGAGGTGAGAGGTGAAGGTTCACTTGGTTGGCTTGGTCAGATTTCATCAAGGAAGTATATCTCTATTAGTAATGGTGATGGAGCTAAGAGATGCAGATTATGGGATCCTATTGTCCACAAATCATCAGTAGCAAAGATATGAGAAGTTATTCAAGATCGCAAAGGGATATTTGTTTGCAAACTTTGGGAATCATTGTATGGTGTAAGGTAACCAGGCAATGATACAAGATGGTCGATTCCTTCATGGTGATCCAAAAGTTTCTTAAGAAGTGAGTACGATCATTGTGTTTATGGAATATTCATTATCTTGGTGTTATGTTGATGATATGCTTGTTCCAAGCAAAGCATGGTTGAGATTAGCAGGTTAAAGGCTTAGTTGGTTAGAACTTTTGATGAAGGATCTAGGAGAAACAAAACAAATCTTGGACATAGAAGTACACAGAGACAAGAAAAATGGTAATTTGTGGTTTTCACAAGTCTATATTGATGAGGTTCAATGTGAACATTGTGACATTGTTAAATATCCCTTTAGCTTTCCATTGTAAACTTTCTTCAAGTTTATGTCTTGGTAGTAAGAAAAGAAGACTTATATGTCTCGTGTACCTTATGCAAATGCAACATGAAGTTTGATGATTGCAATGGAATGTTCAAATATTTCACATGCAGTTGGTGTTGTCAATGAACACATGGAAAAACTAGATAAAGAACATGGAAATGGGTGCTTACGTATCTGAGAAGCATGAGTATCATCTGTAGTGGTTGCAATGATTCAATTTGCGGTTATATTGATTCAGTGGAGGTGGAGTGGTCCATACAAGAGCTAATTGTGCAGACATGTTCATGTAACCAATGGTGTTAGAGAAGATGTAGTTGTGGTTGGATTCTCTTATCAAGGTGGAGATTGTTGGGTTGTGACAACACACCTTGCCATTACACTCGTTTGGGTGGAGGTTTATCAAGCATTTGACTTTCCATATGCCTCGAAACGCTTGAGAATCTCTTGTTTAAATTAAGAAGCTTATGAAGAGCTACTTGAGACTTGTATTCATTTCTCCATTACTTGGTTTAGCAATAAAGATTACCATTGCCCCCCATCTATTGTCTTTGATGTGTGTGTGTGATGTTTTATATTTCTCTATTTTTGTCTATATTCATGAATTATAGAAATTTCCCAAATTCTATACAATTGTTTTCGTTTTCCTTTCCTTTCCATTGTTTTCATTTCCTTTCTACCTATTAATTTTTCTTTTTATTATTATCCAAATATTTTATGGGCATAATTATTTTTAATTGATCAAAACAATTCATTCAAAAATAAATAATGATTTGAAAGTTAAATTCCATGTGGAGAACGCAGAATTAATGATGCAGGATTAATGATAACAATCAATTATATGACATCGCCTTGTAATATTCTGATGGCTTGGTGTAATGGTTCAACTGCCTCTACTAACATGTTTACAACGCTTGAATGGAACCCAACGAGCCATGCAATGACAAGACATTGGAAATTTTAAATTAAATTTTACTGTTGAGTTTGGAAGATAAGAGCCCTGAACAGTACTATAAATTTTCGTTTCACTCATAGTCTAAAGCCATGAAATTTGGAATTATTTTCTTTTCACCCATAAAATTTGGAATTCTTTTCTTCTTAATCATGGTCTAAAGCCAAAGAAAATATTGTGTTTTAATTCAGGTCTAAAGTCAATGATATTTGTAATAAAACGATTATAATTTAAACAAACAGTCTTTGCTTTTTACAATTAATTTTATTTAAAAAAAATCTAGACAGCAACCAAAACAAATCATTATATTCGTCAAATTGTTAATGACTTAATACTTTGAATACACATGCCAAAAACCTTTGAAATATTTTTTCATTTATGGTATCATATCTCTTTGAAATATGTTTCACTAATGGTATTATATATTTTTGAAAAAACTTATTTCGTACCCATTATAGTAAAAGATATGAATCTTTAATTACTCTATTAAGATGTTAAATAGTTGTAAAGAAAACAAACCTTTTTATTACTATAGCTAGATGTCGAGTAGTTGTAATGAAAATTATTTTTTTATTAATATAATTAAATGATTACTATAGTTAAATGTGAAGTAGTTGTAATGAAAAATATTTTTTTATTAATATAATTAAATGTAAAAAAACAAATCATTTATTATTATAATAAAATGTTAAAATGTGAAGTAGTTGTAAAATAAATGAATATTTAATTATTATAGTAGGAAGTGGAGTAGTTTTTCTTTTTTTTCAACACAAAAATTGCTCTTTATATTAGAAAATATAAATACTGCACATTATATCATCTTCATAGTTCTTAGTGTATTTTCATGCCTCCATTATCTTGGTATAGACAAAACAAACTTCTCTTAGAAAAGTGTTTTATGACATATTCTCTATACTGGAGCTTACATTACAACAAAACACTAAATCTTGATAGTGGCATATGACCCAGGAATCTTATAGAGAGAAAAAACCCATCAAAACTCCATTATATAATTATGCTACGAAAGTATAACAGAGAGGCAAAAATAGACAGATATTGTCCTAAAAATTCTCCATAGACTATAAAGACTAAAAAACAACTAAGTAGTTAATAAAGTTTGAAAAAGTGGGTGGGGCCTTCATTTCCATCTACCCACAAGTTGTATTCAATCTTTCCTTTGGTCTTCGACAGTGCCTTTTTCGAGAGAAAATCTGCTTACATGTTTAGCTCCCTATAGACATGGGTGTAATGGATCTCTCTAAAAGAGTTCTTGAGATTTTTTATTCTGTCCATCCATCCCATCAGAGAGACAATCTTTAACTTACCTCTATCCTTCAATCACTCAATAAAAATATTCGAATCGCCAATTACCTAGATAACTTCAATATTCAACTGCACCGCCAAGATATGAGTCGCCCTCGCTCCAAGAAATTATGCCCTAGTATTTGTCCCAAAGTCATAATCAAAATTCCACTTGTAGACTATGTTTGCGCCAGTCCTTATCAAACCCCCTACCCCACACCTATGATCATTTAAATGTGCAGCACCATCGAACCAACTCACTATAGGAGTGATGTAACATGAGCTTTGGAGTAAGCGAGGGAGAGCCTTATTCAAGGGAGGCCCGGAAGGAAGGCTTTCTCTAACTTTAAATACTATAGAAAGAATATAAGCTTTGATTCCCTCAAAGATAGATTTGTTTCGCTCCAACCAAACAAACCAGCAAAGTATGGATGGAAGTGTGATGTAAAAATCCTCCTTATTATCCCAATTTTCAAAGCATCCACTTAAAGTACTACCTTCCCAAACAGTCAAGATATTAAGCTCCTTTTTTATCCTAATCCACACATCCCGACATAAGCTACAAGAAACAAATAAGTGGTACACGGATTCTACATCTTTGGAGCACAAGTGACAAAGATTTGGACCTTGCCAACCCTTTCTTTGTAGAGTCTCCCAGGTTAGGATTTTGTTCTCAATGGATAACCAAATAAATAATTTAATCTTTTGCGCCATATCCCACTTCCACATATGTCTTCTCCAACCCCCAATAACATTTAACCACTTCTTCTTTGCGAGAGACAAATAAATATATTTAACATTCAAGCATCTTGATCTGTCTCCCCCAGTCCAAATGAGTGCATATTCTTGATTCCGTAACTGCACCCCTGCTCCACTAAGTTCCCTGCATTATGCATCCCATTCCACTTCCATGTTCCCACTAAGTCCAATCTCCTCACTAGTTTTCCAGTGATCATAAAGAATTATCGGTCTGCTTTCTCCTAAAGCCTGGTAGAGATAGACCAAATTGTTTCTTTTCAGTTCAGTTAAAATTTGGCGAGATATAAAAGAGGAACTTCCCAAGACCATAATGCTATCCAAACCAAGTAACACTGAGTGACCCGACCCTGACCTCCAACTCATACAATGTGTAATCAAATGTAAGGACTTCATAAGGTTCTTCCAAGTCTGAGAGGAAGATAGAGTTTTAGCTGGAGCCGACCTAAGACAGGTGACTACAGAGTTGTAGGGAATGTACTTATCTTTAATAACCTTATTCAAAAATCTTTCCTTCATCAAGACTCGCCACAAGGAGTTTGCAGCCAAGGCACTATTGAAAATATAAATATTTCTTATCCTCCAACCTCCCATAAGTTTTGGTTTTGCTATGACTTCCCACCTACATAGATGAAAATGACTTTTCCCCTCATCGCCCGACCAAAGAAAGATAAACATAAGTTTCCTTATTTTTTCCAGAATGGAAACTGGTATGGCCACCAATGTCATCCAGTATATAGGTTGAACTTCAAAAACAAATTTAACCAATGTGAATTCCCCCCCCCGGAGATAGCCATATGTTACACCACATCCCAATCCTTTCTTCAATCTTAGAGAGGAGCCATCTCCAGTCCACAATTTTATATGCATTGGTCTTTAAGAAATAACCAAGATATAATATGTAAAGTAAAAATGTAATATGTTTAATGGTTAAGAACATGTGTTTCCTCCTAAAAGGTCACAAGTTCAAATCCAGAAGGTAGTAGAGTATATATACCTCCGTAAATTTTATCAATCAAATTGTTGAGAGGAAAAAGTTTCATACACCAATTTAATGTCTCAAAATCATTACATTTATAATATAATATATTAGCATTCAAATGTTTTAATGAACATAAACATTAACATTCAAATGTTTCAATATATAAATTGATAAATGTATACTTTATTAGTATACTTTATTATTATTGTATTGTTATTTGTATATGTATATCATATACATAAGAATGAATTAATGGATTTGAGACTAAAGTGATATGATGTAATTTTAAAATTAAAAATAAATTAAATTAAATTTATTTTAATTATATGGTATATAATAATCTTTACATTTATAATATAATATATTAGCATTCAAATGTTTCAATAAACATACATATTGGTTTTCAAATGTTTCAATATATAAATAGATAAATGTATACATTATTATTATTGTATTGCCAATTGTATGTGTATGGATATACATAAAAATGAAATGTTTCAATGGACATAAACATTAGCATTCAAATGTTTTAATATATAAATGCATACTATATATAAATATATAAATGCATACTTTATTATTATTGTATTGTCATTTGTATATGAATATCATATGCATAAGAATGAATTAATGAATTAATAGAGTTGAGACTAGAGTGATATGATGTAATTTTAAAATTAAAAATAAATTTAATTAAATTTATTTTAATTATATGGTATATGATAATCCTTACATTTATAATATAATATATTAGCATTCAAATGTTTCAATAAACATAAATATTAGCATTCAAATGTTTCAATAAACATAAATATTAGTATTCAAATGTTTCCATATATAAATAGATAAATGTATATATTATTATTATTGTATTGTCATATGTGTATGGATATACATAAAAATTCCATACATAAAAATGATAAATAATAATATAATATATTATTATATAATAATAATATATTATATTATTATTTATAATATAATATATTTGCATTCAAATGTTTCAATAAATATAAATATTAGCATTCAAATGTTTCCATATATAAATGTATAAATTATTATTATTGTATTGTCATATGTGTATGGATATACATAAAAATGAATTAATGGAATTGAGACTCTAGTATTATGATGTAATTTTAAAATTGAAAATAAATTTAATTAAATTTATTTTTATTATATAGTATATGATAATCCTTGGATAAGGAATGAATAGATTTAGAAAATAAATTTTGTATTTAATTTTTGATAAGTATAATTATATTGTTACAATATTATTTTAAAATAAAAAAAAAAAGTTTAAAAGGAAATGAATTTATGTTGTAATGGTTTCAAATTGTCACTAACAAAATATCAACTCTAGTATAAGAGTGACAAGTAGATATGACTACATCATGGAATATGATATCTTTGTGCAAATGTTTTTAGATATACATATTTGACAACTTAAATGGCCACACTTTATAGTTCATTACTATACATAAATTTCAATTATACTTTCTATGTACTCTATATAAGTTTAAATACCTTAAATTTCAATTATATTTTGTATGTACTTTATATAAGTTTAAATACCTTATAGTCAGTTCAATGAAAATGTTTAATGAAACTCTCCAATTGTATTTCTCCTCTAGGGGTGTTCTAGATATATAACGAAATAGCATGGAGAGAGTCATGTCATGTTTACATGTTTTAAATTTTAAAACTTCAAACTTGCAAATAAAACAAAATATATAGTTTCGATGAGAAGTTATAAATAATCAAAAATGAATACTAGAATAACGATATAAGTTGCATTCTTCAATCTTCCATAATGGTATGATGGTTTAGGTAAGGTGGTGCTTTTGATATAAAACTTTATATTTCTTAGTAACTCGTTGTTGGAAACTATCAACCTAACGATAATGACATGATTGAAAATATATAAGATAGATTCATCATGATTGTTAGAAATATGAATAGATTATTAGTTGAACTTGCTCTGAGGACATCGCCTCTCGAAAAGGGGAACAATGGTAATACAATGAAATGATAAACTTGAAACCTAGATTTCTTCTATATGAACTTACATTTATTTTTATGTTAACTAGTGAGACTAAATGTATTCTTAAAGATAGTCAAAATAATATAATTATTGCATTAATGTAGCAAGTTGATTATTGCATTAATGTATCGAGTTGATTATTACACTAAAGTAGCAAGTTGATTATGGCATTATTGTAACTCTGTTTTAAGTTGCATCTGGTTTTTATTTTATCATTTGCATGCATTATCAGTGTCAAGGGAAACATCATCTCAAAGGATATCCCATCATATCGTCTAGAGTACAAGATCATGCACCCCCGATCTCCTAGAGCATTTGCAAAGCCGTCCTAGGGAGGCAGTGTATTTTGGGCTCTAATTAGTGGAAATTGTAAGGAAACTGGAATCTCGTTTGGAGTTATATGATATTAAGTGAATCTTTCCAATACTCATACCACCTATTGTTTAGGGGAAATTCAGTGATCTTCCAAAGGTAGCGAGGATATCCTCACAACTACTTTGGGTGAAATATGCATGACCTAGTACATGCTTGATTCAACACGAGAAAGTACAAGAACCTAGGTAGAGTGCATTAGAATTAGTGATGCATGAGGAAGGGAGATATTGGCACTTATCTCCCTGGACCTCCGTAGGATGTGTCTCATATTCTTCTTCACCTCTCTTCTATGTTTTTATATTAGTGGTATGAAATGGATTATATTACGCATATTCCCATGCATGATTGATCATTAATATATGTAATACCATGAGACTTAATATCTTGACTATTGAAATCCCAAACTCATAACATAGGTCTGGAAACTATAGGACATATGGAATAGTAAAAACATACAAAAGAAATATTTCACAAACACATACACAATGTGAGAATAAGGAAAACTTTTATTTTTCACTTAACCTTGAAAACTAATAGGATCTTTGTATTAGCTCTCACTCCATGTTTTTCTTTATAATATGAAGTTTATCCATGAAAACTAAAACATAGAACTAAAAATTATTTATATCATTCAGGAGCACCCATGGCCCCTGAGTTTCGAAGGAAACCAAAAGTCCCCACTCAGGTTGAAATCTTAGCCAAGTAGGTCATAATGTGTTCCTTAGGAGAAATTACCAACATCTTTAAAGATTGGGTTGCTAGTCGAGGTCAAATTCTAAATATAGATTAGGGTAAAGAGAGGGAGTTGGAGCATAAACAAAGATAGGATGGGGACCTTTATCAAAATGAAATAACAACACCCCTAGATATTATGTAATAGGCTCAAAAATCCAAATTACCTAAGCTCACAGTCCAAGATGGGGAACAAGTAGAAGAATCTTGGGTGATAGGTGTTAAGAAAGAACTTAAGTTTAAGGCATACTTTACAATGGAAAAGGCACAAATAAAAATGAGTTTCCTTAAAGAAGAAGCTCTATTATGGTGGGTAAATGAAGAGATTGAGTTGAAAGTCACTCCCTTACAAGTTACTTGGGATATTTTTGAGGAAACATTCATAACTTGGTACCTGCCATATGAATACAAACACCAACAAACAAGCACCTTCCATGTAGTTAAATAAAATGGTAGACCAATAGAATTTTATGAATCGGATTTATTCATATTAGTTCATCATGTGGACTATATAATAGATGACAAATGATAAGTTGAAATATTCCTACATGGGATTGATACTTTAGTGCAAGCTCAAGTCACCATGTGGAAATGCACCACCATGGAAGAAACAACAATTTTGGCCAGGAAAACTCAAAACATGATTGATATGAAAGGTTAATCGAAGAATTTTGAGGCCACAGTGAAAGAACCCTCTAGATATAGGGTCATTAGAGTTAGGGGAACTTGGTATGGATTTCATGGAGGACAACATAGTGTATCTAGGGTTGTTAGTGTAGCTTCCAGGGTACCTCCAAGAGACTGGGGAGTCAACCCTACTTAAGAGGAATAGGTGGTATATGTAGAGTACATAATGGTCGAGGATGAGGTCAAACAAGAAGTCAAGGCCAATTTGGAATTTGGGAATCAGGAGGTACCCATTATAGAAGAGAATCCTCAAAGTATGAAGTTGGGCCCAAACAATTAGAATGTAAATAGAAATGGGAATGACCACAGATCCAACATCAAATTCATGTTGCAGTAAACCATCATCAGGCTTAGCTTCAAGCCACAGTGGTGAAATCTATTGGTATGATTAAAAACATTTCTCTTTTCTTGTTGATTGATTATGGTGCCATTAATAGTTTTATTTCTCCCTCTACTCTAGTTATATGTGGATTGACAACTCATGACCAAAATGACTTTAGGATGGTAGAAATAGCATATGAGGTTAAGTGATTTGTATTGGAGATATTACACACCCACCTAGTATTTATCTTCCTAAGTGTATTATTCTATGTTGATGACACCCTTGGCCTAAGATATTCTCCCCTATATGAGAATATTCTCCTCTAAATGAGGGAACCACCTCCTCTTCAGTCATTACTTAGTTGTATGTCAGTTAGACTAGTGGATTCAAGTCTTGCATGTAAACCTTAGTATTATCACCAAGTGTTGCATTCTCACATTTGGATCATCACGAAGATGGTGCACTCAACTTGGGATCATCACCAAGTGGGTGCACTTGACATGAATGAGGCTAGGTGGGCACACCACATGTGCATGCATGAGATTCTCTGCACTCCACTTGTCTAGCTAGTTAATTGATGACTGCAAAGCCAGTTAACTAAGACTAGGTGGCAGTTCACTCCCATTTGTGTCTCTATGTATCCACATCTTTCTAGAAGACTATTATGGTGCGTTAGTTTGAGCATGTAGCTTATATATAATTATTTTCTCTTTTAGTGTGGATTAGTGTGGAATACAATTTTTTTCATTTTTTTTCTCAAATTCTTCTCTTCTTCTATTAACTTTGCAAGTTTTGTATTCATTATTGCTAGCCAAATTCTTTGTGCAAGTTTCACTCTAATTTCACAATTGTATCATCAAAATTTGGGGTTGCATCATGAAAATAAATGTATATAGCAAAAATCTAGGAACCTAGGATTTAATCGTAGGAATGGATTAGCTTGAATCCCATCAAGATTTTGTAGATTTTTACATGAAGAAGGTTCTCTATCAAAATTATCTAGGAGATCATGTAATGATTGAGGGGATTAAGCGAGGAGTTATCTTTTGTTTCATCTCAGGTAACAAGGTTAAAAAGTGTATGAGAAAAAGGTGTAAGATTTATGCAGTTGATTCAATTAGTGAAGACAACAACCCTTCTACTAAGTTTCACCCATTACTATCTGAATTTGAGTATTTATTCCCCCTAGAGTTGTTAGGATTACCCCCTGTATGAGAATTTTATTTCTCCATTTCCTTGGAACTAGGGATAGAACCTGTATCTAAAATTCCTTATCATGTGATTGTTCCAACACTTAATGAGTTAAGTGTGAAAATCAAGGAACTTGTTGACCAGGGATGGATGACTCCTAGTGTGTCACCTTGGGGAGAACCAATGATATTTATGAAGAACATGGAAACCTTACTCTGTTCATTGATTATCACTATATGGACAAAGATACCATTAGAAATAGGTATCCCATGCCTTTCACTGATCACATCTTTGATCAACTAAAGGGAGCTTCAGTATTTTCCAAGATTGACTTACAATTGGGATACCACCACCTAAGGATTAAAGAGGAGGATATACCAAAGACTACATTCAAAACAATATTTTTTCACTATGAATATATTATAGTACCATATGGGTTGACTAATTCCCCAACATCTTTTATGAACTTCATGAATAGTGTATTATGAAAATATTTGGACCATTTTGTCCAAGTATTCCTAGATGGCATCCTCATTTACTCCAAAAATGATTAGGAGCATCAAGAACACCTGAGTTTGGTACTTTGATGCCTCAGAGAACATAATTTATATGGGAAACTATCTAAGTGTTCCTCCTTTCATAAATAAATCCAATATTTAGGACATACCATTAGTGGAGAAGGTATTGTAGTAGATCATAGTAAAATTATAATTATAATTGATTGGACTACTCCTAAAAATACTAAGGTATGCATCCTTATGGGATTGGCCATAAAATATTTTAGGGGATATATATCGCCCATGGATTATTTTTCCATGATTTTTTCCAAAAACAAGATTCGGTAGTTTCCATTTTTTCTAAAAATCATTTGCCCAAATTTTATAGAAAAAAATTTATTACGTGAGAAATAGCCCAAATTTTATAAAAACTATATAAAATCCTTAGAAATTTGAATATTTTTACAAAAATATTTTCAAACATTTTGTAGTTTGCATATTAAGGACTAGTAATATTCGCCAAGGGGTTTCTACAGTTTAATATAAGTTTCCATTCTCAAAATCATCTATGGGACTAGCAGGTTACAACAAAATATTTATGGAAGGATTCTCTTGAATCACAAATCCCATCACAACCCTACAAAATAAAGGTGTTAAATTTGAATGGAAAAATGAAAGTAAGGAAGAATTTGTAAATCTAAAACAACGACTAACAATTTCCCCTATCCTAAGAGTGCCTGACATGGATAAATTCTTTCGTGTATGCACAGATGTATCATGGCAAGTTCTAGGTGCAGTTTTAATGTAAGAAGCAGGATTTATTGCTTATGCTTCATGTAATCTTATGGAGCATGAAATTAATTATGACACTCATGATCTAGAGCTAGTTATAGCTATAATGGATCTAAATTTGTGGAGAAATTATCTAATGGGATGACAATTTGAACTAAAAATTGATCACAAGATCCTTGAGCACATTTTCACCCAAAAGGACTTTAATCATCAACAATGACATTGGAGTGAATTATTTAGTGAATATGTTTTCAGAATATCCTTTACCTAGGGAAATAAAAACAAGGTTGTGAATGCTCTAAGAAGAAGACCCAGGAATGATTCACTATTATCACTAAAGGTAGACTTAAGAGACCAAATTTTAAACCACTTTATCAAAGACAATTGGTACCAATAGATAAAATCCACCTTGAAAGATGAAGTACCAGTGATATCTAAATGGGAAGGGTACACCTTAGAGAATAATGGATTGTTACAGTTTAAGGGTGGTATGTATGTCCCAGAAAATGAATATCTTATGAGATTGGTAATGGAGGAAGAACATAGAGATTCTTATTTTGCACACCACTAAGTAAGGAAAATGCATGTTGACCTGAAAAGGTTGTTTTTCTAAGCATGGTTGAAAAAGGATATAACGCAATTTGTAGCTAGGTGTCTAGAATGTCAACAGGTTAAGAATGAAAACCACCACCATGCAGGTCTACTACAACCCCATGTTATACCAGAAACTAAGTGGGAATTTGTTTCAATGTATTTTATGGGAGGATTACCTATGATTACCAAGAGACATGACTGCATCATGGTAGTTGTTGATAATATAACCAAGTGTGCCAAATTTATTCTAGTTAAGATCACTTGATGCAACAACCATCACTCAATATTTCCTAAAATAAATAATATCCATGCTTGGGGTTCCTCAAAAAAACATATCAGACAAAGATTCACATTCACTTCTAGGCTTTGGTAAAGCACGCATTCACTTCTAGGTTTTGGTAAAGCCCCTAAATTATATGGGTACTCAACTTAACTTCAGTATTTCATGTCATCCAGAGATATATGGAAAAAAAGAGAGATTCAATCAAATATTGGAGGATATGTTGAGAACGTATGTCATGGACCAACAAAAATAGTAGGATAAGTATATATCCTTAATGGAATTTGCATAAACAATAGTTATCATAGTTCCATTCAGGTAGCCCCATACAAAGTTCTATATGGAGGACCTTGTCGTAAAAATGGTTACAGTTAAGAAAAGGCTTAAGGAAGCTAGGGACTAACAAAAAATTATGTAGGTGTGAAGATAACTCATAGAAGCTATAAGGAAGGTGACAAAGTTTTTTTTAGATTTAGACCCTCTACAACTTCCTTCAAATTTGGTAAGGGAACAAAATTATCCCCTAGGTTCATCATACCATTTGATATCCTAGAGAGGATAGGACCAATTTATTATAATCTTGAGTTTCCATCCCATTTAAGAAATATACATAATGTATTTCATGTTTATGCACTTAGACATTATATTCTTGATCCATCCCATGTCTTAAAATTTGAGGTACTATAGGTTTCTGAGGAGGAAGCCATCTAGGTCAAACCATTCTCCATATTGGACCACATGGTTCATTGGCTCAGGAGCCGAGAAATTGAAAAATTCAAGGTCCAATGGGACAAATACAACATAGGATCTACTACCTAGGAGGACTTATAAACTATACATCGCGACTTTCCCTAACTATTTTATTAATTTCTTTTATGATTCAAAATGGAGTAATATACCTAAACTGGACATATGCATATCCTAGATGGGAGTTTTGATGAGCACTTATTTTAACATTTGAAGCATGACTAGTTTTTTGTTAAGATACACATTATATGTTGATTTGATCAGTCTACATATGATCTATGGTTACTCTATTGATGTTGTTATTATATCTTAAGGACACTTGAGGCATTTACATATGATGTTATGTTAACATGGGGTTTCCTTTATTATGTTAATGAGATGTTATATATTTGATAAAAATGTGTTGAGGTTGCACTCCTTATGACAGTATATTATGATGGGATGTCATGATTTAATTGTGTGAAATTTTAAGGATAATATGTTTTATGATGACATGTGTGGGCATCTGGTGCCTTATTATGATAATGAGGACATGTGATAATATCCATGTAAATTATTTTTCTATGAGATGATGATGTTATGTTTATAACTAATGCATTGGTTTCATGTTTTGAGGCAGTGATTGACATGAAATATACCAATGGGATAAGATGATTTATTCATTCAATGATCTTGTGGAAGTCAATACCTACTAAGGGAAATATCTACAAGAGATATCTTATGGGATGGGGACAATTCAATCAACCAAACTATGCCAATGGTTATTTTCCCTTGTATTATTTTTTATGGGACATGGGACCATCCTTGAGAAGGACAGAGTGCTTGATATTGGATTTGTGATGCCGAAGTCCAAAAGAATGGATGGAGTATTACTCATCGATGGAGTTGTGTGGTTGGAATTCAATGCATGGGGCTGAGTACCTAGTAGGATTTGTGGAGGAAGTTTAGGTCAAAATTTCAATATATCTAGGGTATATGAGTAGTGTACAAAACCATATGCCTACTTGGGCCTTGGGGCATTGGTCAGATCAATCAGATTTATGCCTAGTACTAAAATTGGGAAGATGGATAGAGAGTACTCACACTTCCCCGAAGTGGTGATGTGGATTTCAATGTTTGTTGTGGTCACTTGGGTAGCTCTTATACTAGTTACAGTAGAGGTTGATGTGAAGATATGGGAAGAAAGTTAATAATAATAATAATAAATAAATAAATATACACCTATAAGAAACATAATTAAAGTTAACTTCGAGATGAAGTTTCTTGGAGGGGGAAAGTATGTAATGTCATATACTTAATAAGAAATATTAAATACTAGAGGAAGAAAATCATAAATGGTTTTAAAATAATAAAAATTTAAGAAAATAATAAATAAATAAAGTATGATAATAATCACTACCATTCAACTAATATATTAGAAGAAAAAGTATTAAAAATAAAATAGAAATTACTAATTGTGACTAATGGAAAATCTAAATGAAGAAAAGTTTAAAAAAAAAACTATATGATGAAAATCGGAACCTATGCATGGTTCTTTTTGCATGGATGGGTTCTATTTAATGGAGGAGAAGGGAGTGGAGGAGATTTTGGCTAAAGGAAAATATTGAGTTGAGGAATTAGAGGCTAGCATAGGAGGATGATTGAAGGCTCAGTGGGCCCTCAGTTGCATTGATTGAGGGGTTGGTTGTTAGGAGAGTTGTCCCCCACACTTTGTTGTGGTTATCTGGATAAAATTTTGGAGCACAAGGGCTCTGCATTCTCTTTTTAGTGATTCGATCTCTATATCATTCAGGTAATACTCTAACCACTCACTCTGTCTTGTAGGCTATGCAATTAGAATTAATCTATATTTATCTTATTAGTTAAAGGATGCAAATTATTGTGTTTAATTTGCGTATAATTTTATATAAGTTAGATTTAATATTCCAAGCACTACATAGAAGGGAATAAAATGTAACAACTTTATAGTAACCATAATCCAATCATATCTTAACCACAAGGTTATACATAATCATACCCGATCAACATACAAATAGTTTTCTTGGAAACTTGACACAATTTCCCAATGAATTTGATATCCTCGCACCCAATCATTTAATATACACTCATTCACATGATTTTATCTTACAGATAGGTGTTCAAATTATTATTTTTATTTTGTTCAACGTGGAATTTTCATTTCAAATAAATACAAGACAAGAAGAAAGGTTCTTTGAATAACCTTTCAAAGATCAATTTTAGATAAGGAAGATAGTAGGAGTAATTATTGTCAAAGTTATTTCCCCATAAAATATTATTAGAGGGATATATTCATTCATCATTTCATGTTTACATGACTTATCAAAAACTACAATAGTATCATCCATCAGTATCATTTCAGCTAGATTCATTCAAAGAGGGATACAAAGTTTTGGTTTCCTTGATAGTCAGGCCTCATGCACCAAGATTGGGTTAATTTGACTACTTTATTTTCAAATGTATAGTTTTATAAATAATACTATCAACATCCATTCATTCTCATGATATCCATTGAGGTTGGAGTGACCAATGGTATCTCATATTACCTGATTTCATTCAATCCATCCTTGTTTGGCTCAATTTGGACTCCTAATATTTTGGCCTTTGCGGAGGTCATCCTATATTAATTTTAAGTCCCAAAACCCTACCATATTATTAAAACAAAGTAATCATATCATGTTATATTTCATCAAAAGTGAGTATATTTTTCAAAAAATTTAATGTTGACCCCTTTCACTAATCACTAGGCAGGTTCCATGTAATATTGGTCTTGCACATAATATAAAATAGGTTATAAATTAATTTTAGAAAACTCATTGGTTGTATGTTACATTTACCATGATAATATTTCCAACGATCCCTCATTTTTTCAAATCTTAGTTTGTGTTCCCAGTTTATGAAGTGCACAAGCTATGCATCCCCGGGGGGGAAATTTTACTATTATGACTCAACGATGCAGTTCTATTCTAAATCATAATTGTAATGAAAAATGGCCCTAATGATGATGTTGGTATATCCAAAAAAATTCCAAGGGTATACCATATTCTAGTTTTTTACCCCCAAATTTTGAAAACGACCTTTCAAGGAATAAGGACTAGTTTCAAGGAAATATATTGGTTGCAAAGGTTCAGAGTTTAAAATGTATTTTTTTGGACAATCAAATCGAAAAATAAATTTTTAATTGTGTATCTCACCACAATATATTTCAAACAAGATATCATGTTCTTCATTATGATCTTGGATGACTCGTTTAGAGCCTTCACGAGTCTCCAAATGATCTGAAAATAGGGGGCTAACTTGTTATGCTATGCAAGCACCCTCTACTCCATTAAAATAAACTTTTCAAGACCTTGCTCAATGTATTAGTTATGCAAGATAAATTATGTGCCAAGTTTATGCATCTTCTTGTGTTTATGTGTGAGGTTTTTAAAAGGTTAAATATGTTGTTTACATAAATAAAATAGCAAAAATAAATTGAAGCAAATAATAACCAGCAAACACTCACAACAAGAACAACATGATAAAGGAGTTCACCCCTGACTGGGCTACATCTCCTTGAGCCTCCATCAATGGACTAGGCTCTCTGAGATTAGTTTGTCAAATATTCTTTTACAAGTTGATGCTCAACTCCAATGGATTTTTTGACTGTACCATTAGGTTCAGAATACATAAAAACCCCAAAAATCACTAACAAAACTCTGAAAACGGATCATGGCTCATCTGGGCATGACCTCTTCTACATGTGGCCTTGAGCTTCCCTGAGATTCCTTGTGGATAAAACACCTATAAAAGTCCTCAAATGGATCTAAAACATATCCCAATGTGTTCAGAGCATAACAATTAGCCAAAAATGACTATTCAGTCACAGAAAACAGACTTGGGCTCATTTGAGCATGACCTCCGTCAATGAGGGCTTCAAGCTCCCTAGAGCTCTATGAAACTTAAATGGTGAAAAACCTACAAAATAAGTCTTCAAATGCTTTTAAAAATAGTGCCAATGGATTTAGAACATACAAAAACCCCTAGCTAGGCTTTTTCGGCACCTCATTTGGCCAAAAAATGAAGAAGATAGGCCTCCTGCCATTTCCCTCCTTCAAGCTTGCTATATTTGGTTTGCCAAAATGCACCTCTATACATCCAACCTAGCTCACGCGCTCATTTCCATGCTAAAACCTAGCACCAGTGCATAACTGAAAAATGGGTGCAACAGTAGAACGGTTAACGGAATTAAGCCCCCTAACCGGATACGCATTGGGTGAATGGGTCATGTGACCTCGTTTCCCACACAAAAAGGGCTAGGTTGCAAAACAATGGTTAAGCGCCAAGTTTTCAAATGGGTCGGAGCTTTGAACGTGCACGCGCGGTATTCATATGGTTATGTATGTTAACAGGGTCTGGGGCTTAGCCCCAGCCCTGTTCGTGCCCAAACTTTAATACATGCAAACTTAAATATATTCGCAACCATTTATATAACAAGAAGTAATGCGTGGTCTATTGGTATCCCACACCGTATGAAGGCACTCCACCTTGGTGAGAGGTTCGGGGTTCGATCCCCACGGACTCCATATAATTTTGACAACCATATCAAATAAAATGGTGCCACGTGGCAGCCCATGTCTGGGCCACGTGGCACCACCCCATTCTCCACAATCATACCACATGTCAATAGCCTATTCGTTCACGTGTCCTACCATCAATGATTTCCACATAAACTACCACCTCAGCATATGGAAATGCCACATCAGATGTACGGCCTCTACCACGTCAGTTGTATGGACTATACAGTCAGCGATTTTTTTTTTTTGCCTGTTTGGCAATTCAGACAGATCGTGATATCTCACTCATATGACATATGTTTGAACCCATTTGAGTTGTGTTGGGTTCGTGACGATGACAGATACACACTTGTTCATTTTGAAGCGATTCCGATCACTTTCATTTTTGGGCTAAATTTCGACCCCTGGTCCAGATTCTGATCACGCCTTCCCACTGAAAGGCTTTTGGACCCACAAAAGCTTATGATTATCTGCCTGAGCTTCAATACTCTTCTACTTCCAAGTTCTATCAACTAATTCTACTTGAAAAGTCTTTTTGACAATCACCTGGATACCTTAACATGCCTTGCACTGCAACTGGCTATATCCCTCAACCACTGTCCTCTGGTTGCTGCTGACCCACTATTCTCTTTGTGCTTGGAAGACTGCCAGCCTTCCCACTAAGAATCAAGTCCCTCTTGTGAACTCTTTGGCATCAAAACAATCCACTCTACAATGGTTGCAAAAACTTTCCTGCGACATCTTGTCACAAACCAAGAAAACCATCAATCTTGAAAACAAATTTATACAAGACTGAAAATGATGCCAACAAAGTATTTTTTCTCTTCAAGAAAACGGTCGCATATTGTACTTCATCAAAGAACATGGTGTTTTCCTGCATCTTGGTGTACTCAAAATTGACTTACAAGCCAACAAACACCATCGACTAAACATAAGTCGAAAAACATTATCGACACACATA
>JASDQU011376725.1:0-22458 GCA_032191745.1 Picea mariana
ATCGGGGTTTCTACAGGAATTCTACATTGTGTTATAAGTCGTTTGCCTCAACAGTTTTATATCCTCAACCAAGTAGAGCCTTGTTTATATCCTTCAGAATTTGACACCCTATGCCTGGGAGGGAACATTCCCCCAAGTGTCCATCTCCCGCATGCATTTCCCTGCATTGAGCATAGGTATGTTCCACTGCTGGAACTAGTCTTCCTTACTTGTGACACTCGTTTCCTCCTCTATATCATAGCATTCATTTGTCTATGAAAAAAAATAAAATTACAGGCGGGAAGGGAGTATTATCTTATGTTGGCAGAAGTCATGTCGCCTTTGAACAAAGCACAAAGTTATTGAGTCCATTTGTCATCAGAATTTTTGGATTAGCATGGCCTTAGGAAGTTGAGCTTGTTATAGAGTCTTCTCTATCGACCAGTTACTCTTCCAGTCCCTATAGAGAATTGCATTGGTGCCTCTTTCATCTTATGGTTTCATCATTGAGTCTATGCTGCCAGAGTCCTCTGTATGTCTCATGCTCTTGTTCAAAGGAAGTCTATCAACCTGTGTCGGCCACTCCTCAAAACTCTTGACTTTGCATGTCAGCCATACCCTCAATTTGTCTCAGAATCACATGATACCATATTCCTATCATGCACCCTATCCCTTCTTTCATCATTGGTAGGTAACCTTGAACCCAACAGTCGACATTTCATCGTTGGTCATTGACTAAGTGGTTTCCCTTGTGTTCGAAAAAAAGACATCTACTCACACATTGGGCTTCATGCAGTGTCTTGGATTCCATTAGCCTTATTGGTCATTTCCTCGCCTATTTCAGAAGTTTTCATCATTGGCTGCTATTCAGAGGGCCTTTTTCGTGTATTGCTTGCACTTGGCACATGCAAAAAACACACAGGTTTGTTGGTTCGTGAACATTTTCTTCTTTCGATTTCCACCAAATCATGAAGCTCCCGTTTTGTACCTCGTGCTAACTAATGAGATATGCCTTAATGCTCTCCTCTCAATGGGTCTCTTTCCATCGACTTCAGCCCATTTATTCTAGAAATGGGACCTAGAGTCTTATGAGTACCTTGAGTCTTCCAGTCATCAGAGGAAGGCTCTCTCACCATCGATAGTTGGGAATAAATCAATGTCTCTTGATCGATGGATTCTTCAGGTGTTCAACACCAGCTCCTTCATTCACAGTTGTAAGAATGTACTCGGTGCCTTGATACCTACTTTCATTATCGGTAGGCTGTCTCACGTTTGTTAATAGTATACCTCAATGACCAGTAATCAAACGATTTCTCATTGTGTTCAAACTCAACTCCTTTATTCACATGATGTATACTTGCACCTTTGGAGGATTGTGTAGACGACTTGAAGACATCACTATGTGGCCACAACTTTCCTAAGTTGTTTCTTCCTTTTCATTGGACCAGTACCTATATTACTTCAGTGATCATGGGAGATCAAATTGTACTCCATGGTATACAGATATCTTGAGATTGGTTTTTGAGACAGGTTCTACTGGGCCTTGTTCGTGACTATGACAATTTTTGGCATGTAACTGCATTTGTATTTGCCTATTCATGGTCACAGAAACTTTTTTGGTATATTTTTCACATGGGTCTACAGTGTAATTTTATTGGCAGCCATGTATGCAAATTCAGTGCAGAATGTAATGAGCAACTGAGTTCGTCCAGCTAGTCCCCTACCACTCCACTTCTGGGTTATTTATAATGTATTCCGACCATGACAGATACTCCTTTGACTTCACACATTAGGGGGCATATGTTAGAGAAATATTTTCCTCACCCTATGCAATCTTGCAGAGAGGGCCTTATTCCATTTCCCTATGTAGAATTATCTTCCTGTTGATAAAATCCAGAGACAAAAATACAAATTTTTCCACTTGTATGCATATTCCACACTATACAACAAGCGTATATGCAGGTTGCTCCACTACAGCCAACGTACAACATGATTTGTGCCAGAAAATCAAAATCAAATGTCGGGTTTCCATGTCACGA
Source organism: Picea mariana (assembly GCA_032191745.1). Taxonomy (NCBI): domain Eukaryota; kingdom Viridiplantae; phylum Streptophyta; class Pinopsida; order Pinales; family Pinaceae; genus Picea; species Picea mariana. The sequence continues at coordinate 2,019 of JASDQU011376725.1, forward strand.
TAGGAGGTCTTTTATCCTTTGCCTTCCATATACTGGAAATGTTTTGACTCGGCCCTTCAGTTGCATTTTGAAGGCTATAAAGAGCCCAATTCCAAGCTACGGAAAAGGAGAAAGAATTCAACTTTGAGAGCAAAGTTACTCTGGAGAAATTATTACTTCATATTGAGTATGCATCCCTTTGTCATTTAAGTTTAAACATAGTGTTTAGCCCCCAATCTCTTCCCTTATTGATGGAGGACCTCATTGTCTCCATTCTATGAGCTTGCCTTTGGTGGAGGATTGAAGTGGTGGAGGCCCAGCTGGAAGGAAATTGGTTTCTCAGTTCTGAACCGTGTCGACATGGAAGTTTGTAATATTTTCACTTCTACTGATCATTTATTAATAGAAATACTCTCTTCCCGTCCAATTGATGTCTTGCATATATATGAGTTATTATCCATGGGAATGTTTGTTTTGTATATTAATGGATTATGCTATCTAATGTGCTAACCTTTTATATTATCACTATATGCTTTCTTCGCTTGTTTGTTGAGAACTTGTTGCAAGTATAAAGCTTTGGGTCAAAGTGTTCAACGATGAACATCATCAAACATCTAGACGAGGTAGGTATTTTTCATATCTCACTTTCACATTAGTTTATATAACATGTTTATGGGATAGAGTTGATTTCTGCAGTCATACCTGTCTGTTGTGGTTTACCATAGCCATAGAGAGATTTTCCTCGTAACATGGGGTGAATCAATATGAGCAATTTGTTATTACTTTTAACCACAATATGTAATCATTAACTTCATTAGTAGTATATCATCATTGTATCATGACAAATATAAATCACCATAGCATAATAGACATCCACAGAAACAAAATACACCAGAATTTACATGGAAACCCAAATGGGAGAAAACCACAAAATTCTTTTCTTATATATCAAAAGAACACATTCATTGGAAGAACCAACTTCCCAATTATCCAACTACAACTGGAAGGAGGTTATGACCCCCTATTTTCAGGCTCCAACCCAAAGGAAGCTACAATTTCCTCAATTCTTTGGCTCCAACCAGAAGGAGGCTATAACCCCCTGATTCTTATGCTCCAACCTGAAGGAAGCTCCAACTCACTATGTACCACCTATCACTAGAAATGGCATGATGAGGAATATCCATCCATGAGTGAGTTACCTTCATTTACTCCATCCTTAGTGACCTGATTATGTGATCAACTACAAGATCCATATCCATACCTATGGGTTTCTTGTAGACTTATTCAAAGTGTCTTCCCGTGAGAGCCATTCTTAGAGCTATGCCATAAGGGGACAACTTTGGAGACTTCTCCAAATACACCCATCACATCAATTGAAATCAATCCACTACTTTTTGACATCAACCACAAGCTATTTTCCAACAAATATTCCCACCTATAGTTAGTTGTCCACCATTGCTACCACTATTAAGATACTTTTAAATAAAAACTAGGAAAAGGATTAATAATTACTTCAATTTTCTCAATATTCATAGGGGGTGGTGACTATTTTATGTTGGCTTCATTATCCTATGGTCATACCATGTTTTATACTCATCCTTCTTATTGTTCAAACAACTAAACACATCAATGAGTGCATCTTCCTCTTGCATCTCAACAATTGTTCCCTTCTCCATGATCTATCTACATTCCCCTTAGATGTAAATTCCCATGTACCCTCCCTGATCCATCTCACTTAACATGCTCACCCACTTACTTCACTTTTCTTATTGGAACCTCCAACTCTCTAGACATATCTACCCCATCTAGTTTTCCATCTAGATCCTCATCCACTACCAACCCCCATTCCATAAGCCACTAGTTGTTGGAATTTTTGATGCTTGAATCTGTTAGAAATGAAACAAAAACCTCACGTGGATACAAATCCCCTTGCATTTTTATAGAGGTGGTACTCCTCTTTGTTTTAATATTTTCTTGGAACACTATATTTTTAGAATATAGGACTTTGTAGAAGTATGTCCTAATAATCAAAGAAATATAAAGATTGCAAGAAAAAATAACAAGAAAGAAAATGTTTTGTTTTTTAAAGAGAGTTCCTGAGAAATTACCAGGAATCCCACACTTCATACACTTGAAAAATATAGACAAAATTTCCTCACATCCATCATAGTTAAACTAAAGATTTTTTATCACATAAAATTAAAGAACATGGTATGCATGCAAAAGATAACTTTAATATAGTAAAAACATGGGGAGCTCAAATAAATATAATGATAGATCAATCTCAAATACTTTATACTCAAAACTTGGAATTACAAAGTACACTCAAAACTGATCCTGAAATAGTTCTCTTGGGATTTCTGAAAAATATATAGTCTGTTACAAAGCCTTGAAATTTAAATGTGTTTGTCCTTAGGATTGGGATTGGGGCTCCCACAGACCATAGATAAAATATGAACAATAAGTAAGTTGTATAAGGAGGATGGTGGGATATGACAAAGTAGAGAGACCTGGAAAGAAGACAGGGAGAAGTTATCAGATTTCAGTTAAACATTTCTAGTCAAAGAAGCAGAGTAACTGGATGAAAAATTGATAAAGAAAGAAAGATATGATCAGCGTGAACTTACTATGATGGTCTCTCATATATTCACTTGATATTTGTTGTCCTTTTATTCTCTTCATTGATGTTTATAGGAACCATCTCAATTGTTTCTTTCCCTTCTTTGGTTAATTTGTTGATTTCCTTTCTGAACCAATCTTCAATATAACTTTTCATTGGTGTGGAATTTATTTCATGCCTAATTTTAATGTTGAATAATTCACCTTCCAAGTCTCTTAAGTCAAGAGAAACAATATGTATTTCTTCCTCAATATCTTGATTTTCATGGAATAATCAACTAGACAATTGTCTATTTCATCTTCATTATATTCGAGTATGCCATAAAAAATTTCAACTGATAACCCTTTGAATATCTCAACTTGTTCGTCAAATTGTTTCTTTGTTAGAAACATTGAGTTGAGAATTAATTTAGGGTCTTGTACCTCGTTAGTACCTCCTGCTAGATCTATCTTTGTGAGTCTCTTGAACAATTCTTCTCTTTTCAAGGTAAGTGTTGGCTCTAGAAGCTTAAACATCTTGCGAAAAACTTGCGGTGAAAGGGAAATGGGGGAGTGATCTTGGAGTTGCATAATTATTTGGCTCAGAAAATTCTTCCCAATGCACCATGCAACAAGTTATTTGCAGTCAAAAACCTCAGGAACACACCATGCACGAGTAATCTTGAATGCCTAGATTACGTCTTTTTGTGTAGGAGGAGATGAGTAATATGAATATTCTTTGGACCACTGAATGTTTTGGTCTTCATGACCAAAAATATTCAAAGTATCTCCATAGAAGTGTTTTTTATTTGTTATTGTCATTAGGTTGATGAGAGTATTTTTCAACTGAATAATAAATTGAAATAAATCTTTTTATAGAGATGACAATAATATAATCCTTTGGCAAATGGTGAATTAATGCAATTTAATGAATAATATCCTCGAGTAGTTCTCCATTAATGACAATCTCTTTGAATCCTGCACAATTAGTTGTTAGCAGTAAACAACATTCAATGCACATTGGAAAAAACATTACAATGGAGGGGACGGACAAGAGTAGTTTTGAATACAAAGTTTTTCACGAACCCGCCAACCCACGATTGTGGATAATAAAAAATAAGTTAAAGTGTAGAGAAGAGGTTGATCAGACTTGAATGTAGGAGAAATAAAATTCTTTTAGGGACTCAATACCTACGACAATTCTGATGGTTAAAATGAGGATCATGGAATTTTAGGGTGCAAAGTGCAAATCTCAGAATTTGGAGTATGAAAGCTCGACTCCGCGAACCTGTGAAGTTTAACAAAAGGCTAAGTATAGTGTATCAGTGGACTTATGACATCGGAAAGTGGATGGAGATGAAGGTACATCAACCCGCCAACCCTCTAACCCGATGAGGAGATGAAGGAAGAGTCCCAAAAATGTCTAAGTGTAGAGACTAGTAGAGCATACGGAGAAGAGTGGTGAAAAGAGGAAAATGGTTAAGTGTGGAGATGGAAGGTGAGGGAGATAAGTGATGAGAGTACTTCACAATTCGAAAATGGAGAGGAGAACATGATACTTAGAAAAATTCTTCATAATATCTCCTTCGGACCTTTAGGCCATATCTTGAATAACTTAGGCATGTGGAAACAAATTTCTGATCCAAAAAGTGCATGATGAAGCTGAGACTGAGGGATGAAGAGTAAACTTATAAAAGTTCAAAAAAATTCTTCATGTTATATGAAGGATTTTAGGAATCCAAGAGCAGAAAAATATAGATTACCAAATTTTGGTCAACAACTAGCTCCAACTGTGGGATAGTGACCCCATGTGGGTTACTGAGAACAACATGATATCAAGACCAGTTGCCTTCTCCATTGGGCTATGGATTCATCTTCAAAACGGATTCTTATAATTCTTCTTATTTCATGAATTTATCTTAAAAATTCAATACAAATACTACATTATTATGCAAAATTGAACTGAAGAAACAAAATATATACATACATGATATACCTACCCTAACTTACTTGAAATAAAGGGGAACCTTAGGTATAGGAAAATTGTCGATGGAGCCATTCGAGCATTGGCCTAGTTTGTGGAATGAAATCCAAAATTTTGAGATATGTTGGGACTTGTACCAGTGAGCCAGGGGCACTCTCAACATGTACTGGAGAAACATTATACCAGGTATGGTGAATATTTGATTGCATTATTTGGCCAACAATGCTCTGGAACCATAATCCAATAAAATCAATTCTTGGTTGAGGAGTTTTCGACATAATCATGCATTCATAATTTTCTTTGTTTACAACCACTTCAAAGGTTCTTGATTCATCAAAAATATCGTGAAAATATTCTTCTTTCTTTTAAGGGTGATCTTGTTCATCATTCTCCTAAAGATTCATTTCTTCCATAATTTCTTCTTGTTGCAATTTATCTTGTGATGTTTCATCATCTATCACAAGGATGGAATCTTCTTGTGTATTTGGTGGAGGCTCCTCAATTTCATTTTCAAATTTTTTGTTCGAAATTTTTTCATATGGAGTATATAGGAGATTGAAATTTTCTTCCTTTTCCAAATTCAAGATTATTGTTTCATTGTCGATGTCTTCACAATGTTCTTCTTCTATGCGATGGCTATCTTCTTTGTTCTCAAAATTTTTTTCTTCCACCAATTCTTCTTTATTTTGGCTGAATTATTCTTTCATATTTGGTGGAGACTCTTTAATTTCTTCCTCATATGGAGTATATGAGATGTTGATATCCTTTTATTGGTATTTGGAATTCTTTCCTCCATTCTCAGCAACAAGATTTGATTCAGAAAATTATTGCAGTGTTTCATGATATTCTTCTTATAAATAATTCATTTCCTCTTTTTGTGTCCATGTGGAAGAGGGTGGGTGGGAAACAAAATTTAAAACATCAATGAAAACATATGAATGCCCCTTTGGGATGAAAATTTCTACAAATGAATCTTCTAACACATCCCACTTAGTAATGGAGTTAGGAATTAATGAACTATATCATTCAAGAGCATCCTCTCGTAGAGATTGTAGGAATAATCTACATGTAACATTGACTTCAGTGAGGTTGAAATCATAACATGTACCTTTAAAATTAATCAAGTGTTTCTATGCATCCTCTGAAGCATCCCCAAAGAATGCAAAAAAAAATTCAATAGGAATATTGGGCATTTGAAAGTCTATTTCTAGTACATTTAAAGGGGTATTATGAAATCACCTCCTTCTTTGAGTATTTCTCCCTTTTGTCGAGTCTTGCAAAGCCATTAATGGGCTTGATGAAGAATACAAAGAAGTATTATGACATGAATGAAACCCTTCATTTTGAATTTTTTGAATGGAGTTTTCAGGGAGTTCATTCTCCCGAATATTTGGTTCTTCTCATTTCTTTTTGAAATTACAAAAAAGGTGATCCATGCTTAAAATAAGCAGCAATTTTCTTGAATCCTTTTCTTGAAACTTTGAGCCATGGAAATTTTTGGTTCCTCAATTATATTGAAAATAAATCGATCCCCAGTATGGTCGCCAAAAATGTTGACTCTTGAATCCGTCAGGACCAAAATGGAAACCTCACGGGGATACAAATCCCCCTGTGTTTTTATAGAGGTGGTACTCCTCTTTTTTTAAGATTTTCTTGGAACTCTAGATTTTTAGAATATATGACTTTGCAAAAGTCCGTCGTGATAATCAAAGAAATATAAAGATTGCAAGAAAAAATAAAAAGAAAGAAAATGTTTTGTTTTTTTAAAGAGAGTTACTGACAAATGACCAGGAACCGCACACTTCATACACTTGAAAAAAATGGACAAAATTTCCTCACATCCATCATAGTTAAACTAAAGATTTATGATCACATAAAATAAAATAAGATGGTCTACATGCAAAAGAGAAATTTAATAGAGTAAAAACATGGGGATATCAAAAAAAGATAATGATAGATCAATCTCAAATAATTTATACTCAAAACTCATAGTTATAAAGTACAATCAAAACTGATCCCAAAATAGTTCTCTTGGGATTTCTGAAAAATATATAGTCGGTTACAAAGCCTTGAAATTTAAATGTGTTTGTCCTTAGGACTAGTATTGGGGCTCCCGCGAACCATAAAGAAAATATGAACAAGAAGTAAGTTGTAGAAGGAGGATGGTGGGCGATGATTGTTAGCCTCTTTCTCATATACAATCATTAAGTCCAAGTATACCACCTTTATTTATTTTACATACTAAGATATAGTTGTTATCCTAAGTGTGTTTCTAGATTCCTATATTGTCTCATCCTACCTTATCTCCTGATGAGGTGTTGATTTGAGAACAATTGAGGTGGTTTCATTATTGTATTATATATTTGTATGATTAAGATCAATACAATGTTGAGAATTATGGCTTGAGGCCTTTTCCACCAATCTTCGTGTCCTAATATTCTTATGCTCAATTTCTTCAATTGGTATCAAAGCCATTATAGTTCTTAAGGACATGTTAATCTTGAGAGTCATGTTGGTGATCCATGGAAGGTGAATTTATTTGAAATATGCAATTGGAAGCCTATCACTATGTTGGAGATCTAAAGTAATGGGTTGGCACCTTGCTGCTAGTCAAATGCTCAGATCTGAAGATTTTGTGCATAGATCTGATCTGTGATTTGGAAATCCAACGAATTGGATCTTCCCAATAACTAGAAATTAGACGTTTTGCTGATCCTTTTTTCATGGATTGGCCGCTACATTTTCCCATCCGGCTTTGAAAGCAAAAGAAAAATAATCACAACTGTAGATCCGTTGTTTCAAGGCGATTGTGGGATGCACATTCCATAACCACGACAGTAATGGATCTGGAGATCTTGGTAATGAAGTTGACGACATGTTATAATGGAAGATATTGGTAATAAAATTGTGAGGTTTCGACAGATCTGAAGAAATGGGCATCCTTACTCTCAGACTGTAGACCTTCTCAAACTCCGAACCTAATCGACCTAGAATGCAGAGATAGAGCACAACTCCATGCATCACTGGAAGGAGGAAAGCAAGTAATGAAAACAGATGGATCTGGTATGCATGTTCCTGTGATTGTAAAATTATTTCAGATCTCCGTTACAAATTGATCTATTTGCCTCAATCCGATCTAATAAGTCCATGGATCCGATTTAAGGACCATGGGAGAACCTAAACATTGTCTTAAATCAGGCTAGTAAATGTATACATGATCACGTAGATCTGGATTTTCAGTTTCTTGAGTGACACCTTCAGAAGAGAACACAATGAATTGTAGAATAATATAATTTATAGTGGAAGGAGGTGTTGTATTTATAGTTGGTTGCAGTCAGATGCGACCTGCGTGCATTTAATTCTGAAATTTCTTCAATTGATATCCTCAGTATTAGTTCTAATAGAGATTTCCTTTAACGTCGAATGGCAGACAACGTTTACTTTTTCCAGGGATCTATTGTCTCTTCTACTGGATGCACGTTCTTCTCATCGATATTTCCTCATCTCTTAAGCTCATCGCATGGGTTAGAGTCTTGGTGAGGACTGCAACGTCGAGGCTGCATTATGATCCCTGTGATTGTAGCTAGAAATATCATTGGTTGCTTCCATACATTCCTGGTCACCATTGTTGGTACCGGCATGAGCCAGAGAAGGACCCCAGTTTCTATGTCTTTCATGTAGACTCTGCAAGTAGGCATCTCATTGGCGGGAGCCTTGTAGATCATCATTCATCACTCTGCTCATCTTTGCTACAAACTATGCAACTCTAAATTCAACACGTGGAGTCCTTGGAAATGCATGGCTTGTAGGATTGAATGACACACAGCCATAGAAGAATCCAAAGAACTTGCATGCCCAAATGAGAAAAAGAACTGACAACAAATATTTCAACTTCAATGGAATATTTCAAGGTCAACATACGTTCATGTTGAAGATAGCCCATCACCGCTTGTGAAATCCGATTTGTTAGATGTCAAGCAATCAAATTTGTCAGTGATTTTGCAACGATCTATCTAAACGTATCCATCCACTAATTCATATAAAACAATGATCCCTCACTATTTGGTCCAATTAAATTTAAATTCCAAATTCAAACTATTAAAATAATAATAATTATTTTTTCTTATTTGACATATTTTAAAAATACAAAGGCATTCAATTTTACTTTGTAATTTTTTATTTCTTCCAATTTTATGAATAAATAAAGTAAGATAAGGGATAGGTATAAAATCCTTCAAACATATTGTAAACCATGCATCATTGAATTTTGTAAAATCAAAGTAAATTTTTACTTTGAGGGGGGATTAGAACATAGATTGTATTTGAAGAGTGGGATTATCAATTTTCCAATATCTTGGTTTTGTAATTCGAAGAGGGGAGGCAAGAAACACATTGAATTTAAGGGATTCATAAGGAATACGGAGAAATTACCATGAAAACTTGTCATTGTATTTGGGCATACTTTTGTGATCACGAGAAGGATTTTATAATAAAGATATCATTTTTGGGGGGTTGATGTGTCCTAGATCTGCCCGAAATTGAATAAGGGGATCTTAGGTACACTTTGTGTTGTGTGTGATGAGTTATTCTTAATGTTTCTCTTTTGTGTCTAGTTTTGGCACTTAAAACATAATTGTACAAAGAAATCATACACACACTAAAGTACATGGCAACTTAATGCAATTCGAGCACATGTGAGCATTGCCAGTGAAGCACATACATTCAAGCACAATCAAAGCTCTCAATTAAGAAGCAACGAAGATATCAAATTGGCAATCACATCAGCAATGGACACATCAAGAACCTAATATTCAAGGACTCACAACGTCATCAAAGTAGTCAACTTTGAAGATCACTTCAATTTCATGATCAACTACAAGTAATGTACTTGCAATAGTTCTTTTGTAAGTGTCGACATAAAAATGAGTTGAATTTCTTTGTAATTGGGTGCATTCTCGGTTGAGCCTGACACCTAAGATTCATTGTAATTTTGAGTTGTAATTGACAAAGATGAGTAGTTGAATGAATCATTGCATTACTTTTGGATGCAATTTCGGTGGTAACCGACATCCTCAACTTCTTGTAAGAAAATTCAAGTGAGCCAGAAGAGTAAGTGAACGAGAGGTTCAAGCGAGCGTGTTCAAATGGAGCAAAGTCATGAATTACTAGAGTTTATGAATACTCTAATAAACACTACTGAAGACAATACAGTAATATTTAACAAAGAAACTCTTCAATCAATGCTAACTTGTTTGCAAGTGACACAAGATAAAGTTAGACTTCTTCAAGCACAATCCCATCTATTGAATGATGAGTTGATAAATCTAAAAAATCAACAGCCAGTGAAGTATTCTGAACTAGTTTTTGTTCAAAACAACGCTCTCTATAATGATAACGATGATGATGATAATGGTGATGATGATAAACAATCATTGAAGGAGAACCTCAACAAGCCAACTTCCGAATAAAATTCCAATGAAAATGAATCGCAAGAAGAAGATGCCAAAGCACAAAGTGATACAACAAGTATAAGTGAAAGTAAATGTGAAGCATTTCATCAAGTACACCATGATCTCTCCAAGCGGGGAGAATTACACTTCAATAGGAATCAACATGGCTTAGGATATGAAAATCAAAACAGTTTTTATATTCCAAATTACTCCAAATCAATTTTGTTTGTGAGGGCTAGATTCCTTCAAGAAAATTCAACTTCACTTGCTCAAGTTCAACATCAGAATGATAAGTGCCAACAATGTAATCGAGTTGGTCACATGGATAATCAGTGTTTTGATCTCCATCCTTGTCAGAATTGTGGCAAGTCAAATCATGCATCAGATAAATGTTCCAAGAGGAACAAACCTGCAAGATTGAAGATTCACTATGAGTGGATTGATCCTTGGAAATGGTCATCAACAACCAAGAGATTATATAAGTATTACTGAAGAATTGAATCTCGAGTAAAGACCAATATTGTATCACATAACATTTTTGTACCTCACCTAAGTGGTCTCCTTATGGCATAGCTTTCGAGCATGGCCCTCATGGGATGAGATAACATGTGGTTGTTTCCACATGACCACTTTGTGTTGTACTCAAATGGAACAAGTATGGTACTCTCTTGAGCATAGAAGGAGGGAGTACAATGATGTAACTCTCATGCACCTTAAGGGGGGGATTTCAAAATTCAAGTGACGATGGTTCATGAAACCACTTGTGGTCTCTCCTTTCAGCTAACAAAGGGGGGAATTTATGATGGAATTGCAGATGGTTGTCAGACAGAAAGTTTCAAAAGCAACAGACATGAAATTTTCCAAATGGGCAACTGCAGTCTGTAGATGACAGATTTTGGTAGAGCGATGGTTCTATATTGAATCATACACATGGATGTTGATTTTGAGAGCAATTGTGTGGACATTTGGTTCACCTAGATGGTCATTGGACCCAGCAGAGGACAAATAGATCCTTTTGCAATGCATTTTGGCATTGGTTGAGTTGTCAGGCATTTTCAGGGATGTGGCAGACTTGCAGCTGATTCACTTCTCTTTGTTCACTCTCATCATATTGGAGTTCACATCAGTGAACAAATTTTTGGCATTATGGCTCACATGATTACACAGTGAGGTTTTCCAGATTTCTTAGCATCCAAATTTGGTGGATTTTCAAGCAGTTCTTCATTGTGGCTTAGCTTAGGAGTTTCAGCATGAAGACATGGAGATATACCAACTTATGCACCTGCTTTGTTGGTATTTTTGTTTGGACTTATGATTGAGGGGGGGAATGTTAGCCTCTTTCTCATATACAATCATTAAGTACAAGTATACCACCTTTATTTATTTTACATACTAGAATATATTTGTTATCCTAAGTGTGATTCTAGATTCCTATATTGTCTCCTCCTACCTTATCTCCTAATGAGGTGTCAATGTGAGAATAATTGAGTTGGTTTCATTATTGTATTATATATTTGTATGATTAAGATGAATACAATCTTGAGAATTATGGGTTGAGTCCTTTTCTGGCAATCTTCTTGTCCTAATATTATTATGCTCAATTTCTTCAATGACAGAGTAGAAGGACATGGAAAGAAAACAGGGAGAAGTTATCATATTTCGGTTAAAACTTTCTAGTCAAAGAAGCGGAGTAACTGGATGAAAAATTGATAAACAAATCAAGATATTATCAGCATGAACTTACTATGATGGTCTCTCGTATATTCAATTGCTCGTTGTTGTCCTTGTATTATCTTCATTGATGGTTATAGGAACCGTATCAATTGTTTCTTGCCCTTCTTTGGTTAATTTTTCGATTGCCTTTCTGAACCAATATTCAATATAAATTTTAATTGGTGCGATGTTTATTTCATGCCTAATTTTAATGTTGAATAATTCACCTTCCAAGTCTCTTAATTCAAGAGAAACATTATGTATTCCTTCTTCAATATCTTGATTTTTCACAAAATAATCAACTAGCCAATTGTTTATTTCATCTTTATTATATTTGAGTATGCCATAAAAAATTCAACTGATAACCCTTTGAATATCTCAACTTGTTCGTCAAATTGTTTTTTTGTTAGAAACATTGTGTTGACAATTAACTTAGGGTCTTGTACCTCCTTAGTACCTCATGCTAGATCTATCTCCTTGAGTCTCTTGAACAATTCTTCTCTTTTCAAGGTAAGTGTTGGCTATGGGAGCTTCAACATCTTGCAAAAAACTTGCGGTGAAAGGGAAATTGGAGAATGATATTGGAGTTGTATAATTCTCTGGGTTAGCATGTACTTCTCAACGCACCATGAAACAATTTCTTTGCAATCAAATACCTCAGGAACACACCGTGCATGAGCAATTTCAGATGCCCAAATTATGTCTTTTTGTGCAGGAGGAGATGAGTAATATGAATATGCTTTGGACCACTGAAATTTTTGGTCTTCACAACCAAAAATATTCAAAGTATCTCCACAAAATTTTTGTCTAGTTGTTGTTTCCATTAGGTTGACAAGAGTATTTTTCAACCGAATAATAACTTGAAATAAATCTTTTCGGAGAGATGACAATAATAGAATTCTTTAGCAAATGGAAAATTAATGCAAATTAATGAATAATATCCTCGATTATTTATCCATTAACGAAAATCTCTTCGAAGAATGCACAATTAGTTGTTAGCATTAAAAAAAATTCAATGAATATTGGAAAGAGCACGAGAATGGCGGGGACAGATGAGAGTATTCTTGAATATGAATTTTTTCACGAACCTACCAACCTGAGAACCTACCAACCCATGCTTGTGGTTGATAAAAAATAAGTTAAAGTGTAGATAAGCAGTCGATCAAACTTGCATGCAGGAGAAATAATTTTTTTTTAGGGACTCAAGACTCGCGATAGGTCTGATGGTTAAAATGAGGATCACAGAATTTTGGGTGCAAAGTGGAGATCGCGGAATTTGGAGGATGAAATCTTGACTCCGTGAACCCGTGAAATTTTAAAAAAGGATAAGTATAGTGTAGCAATGGACTTATGACATGGGAAATTGGATTGGAGATGAAGGTCCACCAACCCACTAACCCGATGCGGAGATGAAGAAAGACTCCCAAAAACATCTAAGTGTAGAGACTAGTGGAGAATATGGAGAAGAGTGGTGAAAAGAGGAAAATGGTTAGGTGTGGAGATGGAAGGTGAGGGAGATAAGTGATGAGAGGACTTCACAATTATAAAATGGAGAGGATAACATGATACCTAGAAAAATTCTTCATAATCTCTTCTTTGGACCTTTAGACCAAATCTTGAATAACTTAGGCATGCAGAAACAAATTTTTGATCTGAAAAGTGCATGACAAAGCTGTGACTGGGGGATGAAGAGTGAACTTATAAAAGTTCAAAAAATGTCTTCTTTTTATATCAAGGCTTTTATGAGTCCAAGAGAGTAAAAATATTGATGACCAAATTTTGGTCAACATGAATATACACCAATATTGAGAGGGGGGGTGAATCAGTATTGAACAAATTTTAACCACTTTTTCTTGTTACCATTTAATTAGTCATCATATAATAAATCATAAGAAATTCATAGAATTAACCATGTCAATAGATATCAACACAAAGTCACAATACACAAATTATTTTCCATGGAAACCCAATAGGGGAGAAAACCACGAATTACATTCTCTATAGACTCCAACCTGTGAGGAACAATAATTCCTTCAGTAAGCATTGAATTAAAAATCAATTTGACAGTCACCCACTTGTTAGAATGTTGAGGACACCAATCCTCACTATAAGCACCTACTCACAGTTTACAAAAACAAATCTGCCAGGCACCAACCTATAAGAAGATGACAACACCAATCCTCTCCCTAGCACCACCCTGCTACCCTTAATTTATCTTCCTTTTTTTTCTAGCATCCTTGGAACTTAAAGCTTCAAAGCTTCACTTCTCATGATCCACTTCTCAAACCTTCTTAAAATAAACATGGCATTGTTATTTATACACTTACTACCTCCATAGATTTGTCCACATACACAAGGAAATCATGCTTAATAGGTTGAATATGAGTCCTCTTCTTTCCTTCAAATCGAGCTATCAAAATACTTCCATGAAAATTAGTCCCAATATCCTTCTTTCACATGCTATCTATCTATAGGACATAGCATACATCTTGACACTCAACAACTATTGGATCATGTTAATATTCAATCTCAACCATTGATCTATTTAATTGTCCACCAAAACACATAATACACCCTTAGTGTTTAAAATTCGTCCAATATATCCCCAATTTGATCTCAATCATTGATATTATTATCATATCAGGACCACATGTAACCACAACACATAACAATCATCCCCACAATGCACAACATTCATCCGATCTGGACCTTTATTCAGTCATAATAGTTGATCTACCTAACTGTCCCCAAGAACCCACCATGAAACCACAACAGACAATAGTTGTTGGAATGTATTATCAAATAAATATCAATAGTTGATCTCATTCACCGGCCATTGGATCTTGTAGCTCAATATATTCACTCAACATTCGTTGGATTAGGTATCTGGGTAGATATTGACCGTTGATTTCTCCATTTCTTTTATTGAGGATCTAAGGCCATCGTTCAAGATTTCACGACCTCCAAACTACACCCTCGAGTTCTGTCGCACTCATTTTTCACCCATACTTATATGACTTCTTATAATTCACCACGCTCCACGGGACATCTTTGTTCTTCACTTTTCAACTTTGTCTGACCGATTATGGGTACTTATCCATTTCTTCAAAATCTTACTGCGGGTCTGCAGGTCTACAACACTTTTCCATTTATTGTGACCTCATCTGTCTGACTGATCCATTCTTGATACTTATACATTTCTCGACACATCTCTTGTCCATCCAATTATTGGTACTTAGTTATTTTTCAATATCTCATCCCAGGTCTATGTGTTCTCTTTCATTCTTCACGTAATTTCGATTCTCCACCGCTCCACGATGCCTTGATACTTAGTTTATTTTTGAGATGTCTTGTGTTGATGTGGAAGATGAGGTGGCTTCCATGTGTACATCTTATTCATGTACTAGATGACATGGAATCGATACATTTTCTGACACATGGCACTGTAAATGGAATCTATAGAAATGTTTGTTATGGCACTGATGTGGCACTCATTTGACTAGAAACGTGGTGTTGATGTGGTTGTTATTATGGCATTGATGTGGTTGAGATGGTCCACCAAGTATCAGACCTCAATTTGTGACATTAACTGTTTATATTTAGAGATGAATGGTCAGGAATTAACATGTTCTTGGTCCATCCTTCTCTCGAAAAAATTTAACTTCACACACAAGGTTTTGTGACTTTCCCATTTTTATTCAAACATCATAGTACTAGTTTTTCATTATAAATCCTTTGGACTAAGATTTTCCCACCAAATGTGGGATATATCATTTTGTGAAAATTTCCTATTATTCCTTCAGAATTCAACTATGGTTCCCTTACCATACTTATTGATTGAACTTTGATCACTCTACCACAAAGCCCTTTAACTCCTCAATTTTGTTCAGTAGTCATTCTTCTTTAAAATTGTGCTGTCATAGTTCAATCTATTTTTTTTATGCACAATTATTTCATCTTCGGTGTAAACAAGGAACACTTGCAAAGATTTTAATAGTGCATAGTCATCACATAGGGGCTTTCTCTTCTTCCTATGTTTGGATCAACTCGTATTCTGGTCCCTTCCTCTATTTACATTTCATTCCTCTTTTCCTTCATGTACATAGGGTAGATGTACAGTAACTCATCAACTCATGGAGTCTTCCCCTGTCTTTGATATTGTCTTCCCTTGACATAAATGACAACACAATTTCCAACACTAGTTAGATTTCTCTCCTTGTTTATACAACCCCTCCAACTCCTTAATATGTTCCTTGGTACTTATTCTTTATCCATAGTTATTTTCATTAATTTATCTCTTTGATGAACCTCCTACATTTTGTTCAACCACTGCTTCTTGTTTATTGCATCTCACTTCAAAGCCCACTTCAATCTCTCTAGAGCCCATGCTTCCTCCATTAGTTATTCATTTTCTCTAGCTCCATCTAGGTCACCCTTCAATGCAAGTGCTTACACTACAAAGATCAGTGGGTTAAAGGGAATATAATCCTATTTTTCTAACAACATCTTCACCCAAGTTGCAATCTCCTTCAGTATCCTTCCATGAGATCCCTTCTTGAATTGTTCCTATACTCTTGATAAATATAGGTTCATATCCATTGTGATCTCAATAATGTATCCTTCTATTGTGTTCCTAACCCAAAAAATAAATATCTCTTGCAACTTTGTGATCAAATCTCTACAAAAAAACCAAATTCTAGATGTTCATTGGATCTCTCTTCTCCTCTTCCAGGTGGGTCACTAATGTTCTCCTAATATACTCAACCATTCAAACAATACCACTAGAAACTCTACCAAAAATATTTCATAAGTGTTGTTTCTATAGCGAGAAAACCCCTCTACAGACTACACCAGAGTTCTAAAATGTAGGCAGAGCTAACCGTCTAAAGTCTCCTACTTTTTATCAACTATCCCGGCATTACCCCAAAATCATACATAAAAGACAAGGTATAGGGATCTGGTAGGCATACCTTAAAATCTACATCCGATGTCGATCCCTTTGCACTTAGTTGTTTCCTGACTGCAAGTCTCCTCCCAAGGTTGGCCTGCATTCACCAAAAGACAAACAAGAAACTACAAGCATGCATTCTACATATGGATCAGTGGGTTAGACATCATAAACAAGAAATGTAAACAAATCATATAAGTTTAAGACGTCATTTGGCGGGAGGGAAAAATTACTTTTTTATATTAATATCACAAAAGTCACTTACAGTATGAGACCGACACTACTCCTCAAACTCAGTCCTGGGATCCTCTTCACAATGCACCAACTGCTTCCACGTCTCCTTCTCCTCTTCAATTCTCTATAGCGGAATGGCAAGGGCTTGCAATGGAGAAAAAGGGAATTTTGGCTCAAACTCACAATGTGGTTGCTGAATATTGGAGCAAAGGGGGAATATGGAAATGGGTAGAGTTTCTATGCTCTCGTGCTTCTCCTTGACATGGGACCCCAACCCCTTCTTTTATAGGCTAGAAGAGATAGTAACAGTTAGGGTGACTTGCTATGGGCATTCAAACGGTTAAGTAACGGCCCGGAAACCAGTATCCTATGCAATTTTGTTTTTTCATGATATTCTGTGAGTGTACACGGGCTGTAGTGGGCTAGCAAGTGTGTGTACCAAGGCAGTAGTGGTGCAAGGCGCGTACACCTTCAAAACAATGATTTTTAGAAGAGCTTGTTCAGTGATGGCTTGGCAAAGATAACAAGTTAGATGGCCTAATGCCAGGTATGCATGTCTGGTGCAATTTAGGGTTATAACAGTCATGTTCATCATACATCTAGTTAGTCTAACAACCCATAATGCACTACTTCTCAAAGAGACCAATTTGCATGAACCACCAATCCTCCACGTGGCTTGGATCAATTTTTAAATCATACTATTAGAATTCCATACACATTATGAAGAGTCTTGGAAAGATAGCCATTTGTTGGCTCAATTTTAGACATAGGTCTACATCGGTGTCCATCAAAGGGGGTCCATTGTAGTCTAGGCACTGACATTTTCAATCCTCGTGAATGGGAAGCTAGCAACTAAAGCATTGTGATAAGACTGAAGCTTGTATAGGGCTCATACAACATTATTGTCATGACTAACACCCAAACTATCACCCATACTTATACTTTAACTCATTAGGCAGGTATTAAACCATCAATTCACAACCATTATAAATTTATTCATTGATTAATTATTATCATAACCAAATCCATCATCCTAACTTAAAAGCGCAACATGTGTTCTAACATATTACAATTATTTAGCATCATAGATAATGTATAGTAGTAAAAGACATCATCACCATATAGTATAAAGAAAACAAAAATTAAGCAAGAGTCGCATTCCATTCATCTCCAAGATAATCCAATACATTATCCATAATTGGTCTTCAGTCTTGAGACTGAAACAAAACAAAGTACACAAATAGTATATAGAACCAACAAGGAGGAAATGATAATAGTAACAAGAAAACCAATGGAAACTACAATAGTAGCATCAACCTTTTCCACAAGGATATTCCTTTACATTTATAGTATTATGCTCGAAGGAGAGAAGGTACATTCAAAAAAGTAGAGTCGTCAACCTATTTCCAATCCTAAGTTTATAAACTAATTGATATATGCTCCCACTCTGGCCAAGTGTCTTTAAGCCTTTCAACACTTAAATACTCAATCACCTAGAATCCTACCTACTATCTTGGTTCTGATCTCTTTTCATAGATTATACTTCTTAATGTTACTAACGATATTCACTCTATGTAGTACAACATACATCTATTCTTTTTTTTTGAATTCATGCGACCTTGTCCCATCTTACCACTGCAATGTAAAAACCCTCAAAACAAAAATGATATATTAGAGCTCTAGACCTGCACATACAATGTTGGCACCTTGAAGCTTATGAGCCCCAGGTTGACAATTTAATGTCAAAATAGATATCATATATTTCACTTGACATTTTTGGCATCGTTGTCATGGAATCACTAAAGGGATTAGAGCTTAGGTAGGTAGGTTGTTTTTAATTACACAAGGGGGAGGAGAAACTTTAAGAAGAGAGGTAAGAACCTGCGCATCCATTTTAGTGGGTTGCTCCAAAGTTTTGTCGTTCCCTTTCCGCAAGAGTGTTTACTTTTTCTGCAAGTTTCCTTACTTTTCTTTGTTTGTTTACTTTTATTAGTGTGTTTACTTTATTGAAATTTAATTTCCTACAAGAGTGTTTATTTTCCTACAGAAGTGTGTTTTATCTTTCTTGCAAGGTGTGTTTACTTTTCTGCAATTTATTTTTCCTGCCAGTGTGCTTTTTTTTTGACAAAAGTGGGTAATGGATTTTGATTAAAGAAAAGAGTGGCGAAGCCACTGGTGCTGTTACAAATATAGTGAGCCAAGCTCTACTATTCGGCTACAAAACCTAGAGGTTATACTTTCCTTCTAGGGGAGGGAAGCATTACATATTTATTTACTGCAGAGGCTTCTATACAAAATGTCTTCCTCGCTGAGGTATTCCAGAGCTCTCATCCTAGTTTTGAGAAACTGATCAAGCTACTTTGGGTCTTGCTTCCAATCCTTGTTTAGTTGGGCCATTTTTTCCTCCAGTTGGTTGACTCTGACTTCAAATTCTTGTTTGGGATCCTTGATCTCTTTACGCAGCATTCCAAGCTCCTATATTAGCTCAAATTTTGTAGTGGTGATGTCTCCTTCTAACAACTCCAACCGCCTCCCTGCATTAATGTCCAAATTTTGCAGAAAATCCAATTGGTGATTCAGCGTTTGCTTGAGATTTTTCAGGGCATATTCTAGTGCATTCAACTTGTCTTCTATATTGGGTTTGTTTCCTGAGCTAGATGTCATCTCCTTCGCCTTCTTTTCTTCACTTGGTGTTCTGCAACTATGCGTGCTCCACTCGTAACTAGCCTCTGTTCCTCTGCACAATTTCCTTGGTTGCCTCCGTATTCTCCTGGGATGAAAGGGTTCACCCCTGCTTCCCTTTTTAACATCATATTCCTCCCATATCATTTCCCCTAAACGATTCTCACAATCTGGGGGGTATGGGCAATGATCAGGGGATCAAGTTTTGCTCAAAAATTCAAAGTGATCGGAATCACTTCAAATCGAATGAGCGCATAGGCCTCATCGTTGCGAACCCAACGCAACTCATTTGGGTTCAAACAGACGTCGGGAATGAGAGATATTGCGATCTGTTTGAATCATCAAACATGCAAAAAAAGGGACGCTAACTATGCAGTCCATACAGGCTGATGTGGCAGGGGTTGTACGATGATGTGGCAGAGACCGTACGTCCATACGCTGATGTGGCATGTGATGACATGGCAGTTTGTGATTGGTAGATGTGGTCGAATTATGATGTGACACGTGGCATCATTTTGGTTAATGGTGTGGTGCCACGTGGCCCAGTCATGGGCTGCCACGTGGCATTGTTGTATTGGTTATTGGTTCAAAACTTTATGTACTCCATGGGGTTCAAACCGTGGACCTCTCCCATAGTCCAAAGTCTTGGCAAGAGTCGCCCTGCCAATGCGCCCACACATTGTTACTAACCATATAACAATTTGCATTTAATTTAAGTTCAAACTATTGTATATGTGGGCGGGGGTCAGGCTGGGGCTTAGCCCCAGCTCTTGGTCTTTTGTGTTATACCATGCGACCACATACCACACGGAGGGCGCACACAGGAGTTGTATTTTAAATGGAGCCCTGGTT
>JASDQU011376726.1:0-11968 GCA_032191745.1 Picea mariana
AGTAGCCCCCTCTCCCTCATATGCTGACATATCCAGAAAGAAAGTATTAGAATCACCAAGCTCCTCGGAGAATGAGATCCTAGAAAGGCCAGCCAAAAGAGAAGGAAGAAAGTCCCGCAAAGAAGCAAGGGAGGAAGAGGTAGAAAGACAAAAGACCCAAGGAAGTCAACCTACCATAGAAATGTCAATCGGCAGAAACACAAGAATAAGGTCTCTAAAAGGAGGAGGCCCAACCACCCCCGATAGTAAGTAACGAGAATCATCTCTTGGAACTGTAGAGGTCTAGGGAATTCGTCAAAAATTGAAGCGGTCAAGGATCTGATGAAAGCGAAACTAGCAGACATCCTCATGCTCCAAGAGACAAAAATCGAAGGGGAATCCCTTCTAGAGATCAGCAAAAAGAATTGGCAGAAGAATACAGGAAAAACAATAAGCACAAGGGGATCCTCCAGAGGAATAGAAACCCTGTGGAAGGAAGAATAGTTCAAGCTTGTCAACTCCTACAACACTCAACACTGGAGTTTTATAGAGCTGAAGCACATAGCAAGTAATTTAACCATTGCATTATTCAATTTATATGTACCGACTTTGCATTCTGAAAAGAAAGATTGTTGGAAAACTTTAAATGAGTTTCTAGAACTAAACTCCCCAAACAATATAGTCATTGTTGGAGACTTCAACCTCATCATGAATGATAAAGAAAAGAAGGGAGGAAGGAACAACAAGGATCAAATGATTTATGTAGTAGAAGACATGATACAATATTGGGACCTAATGGATTTTAAACCATGCAAAGGGCTTAACACCTGGACCAATAATAGGACAGGGGAGGATCACATATCTGCCAGATTGGATAGGTTTTTGGTCCAAAGCACTTCACTGATGGAAAGGAAGCTTATATCCTCATCCATACTCCCCAAGCTCACCTCGGACCACAAACCCATCCTGCTATTGCTAGAGGAGAAAGAAAAACTAGGGCCAATCCCATTCAGATTCAGTCCATTGTGGAAAGAAAAGAGTGGTTTTGCAGAGACGGTCCAACTGGCATGGTCCACCTCAGTCACTGGCTCTCCCAACTATGTTTGGGAACAAAAATTAAAAATAACAAAAAAGGCCCTCAAGGAATGGAGAAAACTCCCAATAAGCATTCCCAATACCCAAAGAAAGGAGTCAGTGCAACAGCTGGGAAAGTTGTAGAGTGAAATGGAAACAATAGATATTACTAAAACAAAATTGGATAAGGAGCAAGTAGCCCAATGTAAAACATACCATTCCTTCAGAAACTAAGAACAATATTGTAGACTAAAGTCCCGCAGCCTTTGGCTAGAAGCTAGAGACAGAAACACGTATTACTTCCATCGTCAATATAAATCTTGTCTCTCCAGGAACCACATCACTAAGATTACAACCAATGACGGGAAGCTCTGCACAGGAATATACCAAATAAAGGTTATTGTTGTCTCACATTTACACCATCTTTACAGCAAAGAGAACAATGACAATGAAGAAGGCAATAAGGAATTCCTCAAGAACATTCTGGCACTGGTCACAAAAGAAGATAACACAACACTATTGATGCCAACCAATGAAGAAGAAATCAGCAAAATCATCTGTTCCATGGACCTCAACAAAGCCCTAGGGCCAGATGGGTTCACCATTCATTTTTACTGGATATGCTGGAATATAATCAAACCCGACCTCATCAGAATGATAAAAGGATTCCTACAGAAAGAAAAATTGGGTGGTATCACCAACTCAACTTTCCTTGCATTAATCCTAAAAGAAACAAATCCCGTCTCCTTTGATAGGTTCAGGCCAATCTCCCTATGTAACGCCTCTTACAAGATAATTGCAAAACTCCTTGCAAACAGAATAAAGCCTCTGTTGGGCAAACTCATCTCAAACTCGCAAGGAGGATTCATCAAAGGGAGACACATCCTGGATAATGTAATCCAAGTCCAGAAAGCTATGCATTATAGCAACCTCAAAAAAGAGAAAGGCATGCTGATTAAGTTAGACATGGCCAACGCATTCGATAGAGTAAAGTTGTCCTTCCTCTATCAAGTGCTTCTTTCCTTTGGATTCGCGCAAGAGTTTGTAAATTGGATAGAATCTTGCACCTACAGCCCATGGATAGACCCTTTGGTAAATGGGAGGCCAACATAATTTTTTAAATCCTCAAGGGGGTTGAGGCAAGGCTTCCCCCTCTCTCCATTTCTATACATTTTAATGGTGGATTCATTCAACAGGAAGCTGGAGCAGGATAGGATAACAGGAGCTGCCCCAGGTTTGAGAATAATGAAGGATATTAAACCTTTAAATCATGCTCTGTTCACGGATGACTCTCTCATTCTTGGAGGAGCTTCTAACAGAGTAGCCTCTTCATTCAAGGATACTCTTCAAGCATATTGCAAAGTGTCTGGAGCACTGATAAGTGAAAGGAAAAGTTTTGTCTACAATTGGAATGTAGTAGAGCATGAAACAAAAACAATAGCACACAAAATGGGGTTCATTGGGCATTCAAAATGGGAAAATATTAATTACCTTGGGCTGCCATTAACATTGGGCATAAACAAAGTCAACCTGTGGGAAGGAGTTATAACAAAAATCAAAGGAAAAATCGTTGCATGGGGAGGTCAATGGCTCACTCACGGAGGTAAATTAACTCTGATAAAAGCAATCCTCTCATCACTGCTGATCTACCACGCATCCTACCTCTTGGCACCCAAGTTGATATCTAGGCAAATCAACAAATATTTGAGACACTTCTTGTGGCATGGTGGGAAAGGGAACCAACACAAATTTCACCTGGTCAATTGGGATATAGCAAAGTGGCCCCTGAGAGAAGGAGGGCTTGAAATCCGATATCCAGATATCGTTATCATACCATTGGGATGTAAAATTCTGTGGAAGATGCACAGCGATCCCATTCACCCCGTCAACAAAATGTTGAGGTACAAATACATACCAAATGCTAAAATCAGAAATTTGCAAAATGTCAATAGTAGGAAGAGCACGCTATTATGGAAACTTTGCATTAAAGGAATATGATTCTTCATGCAAAACCTATATCGCATCCCAGGAAATGGAAAGCAGGTAAAATTATGGACAGATCAGATAAAGGGGCATCCGCCTCTAGCATCAAATGCCAACCTGTCTAAAATTTGTGAATTTCTAGAACACATAGGAATACAGAGCATCTATGACATTTCAAATTGGGATGACAATGGCTTCTGGTCAGACTGGTACTTCGGCAATGTTCCAAATCGCCTCCTCCAGCAACTAAAAATTCTTAAAGAGGAGATTCGAGATGCAACTCCGGTGCACAAGTCAAAAGAAGACAATTGGGGTTGGGGACCTTCAGGATTGTACTCCTCAGCCAAAGGCTATGAACTGCTACAACCTCAGAGAGATAGATCCCTCCTTGCAAGATTTTGGATGGAGGTATGGGATTCAATGGTGCTACCCAAAGTAAATTTCTTCTTCTGGACTTTAATGCATAAAAAGATCCTGACTGGAGAAAATTTAATGAAAAGAAATATTGTTGGCCCACACAGATGCTCATTATGAAAAGAATCCATGGAAACCATGGATCATTTGTTTGTAGACTTCCTATTTGCAAATAATGTCTGGCTTCTCATCCTCCATGGTCTAAAGGTTGCTGCCCCCACTAAAATTTCAGTAGTAGATCTTTTCACAACATGGAAGGATCATTACCCTTCGCTCTCATTGAACTCATTATGGGCCAGAGTCTGGATCACCATCCCCAAATATGTGTGTTGGAAGCTTTGGCTTGCAAGAAATGAGCAAATTGTCAACAATACAGCCTGGACCCCCAACATGGTAGCAGCAAAAGAAAAAGGCCTTCTCCTAGAAACTTTGAGCTCTTAAAACCATAAAGTTGGCATCTCGTTGCAGCAAGAGGAAAAGAATTGGATCGGTACCTTTGTGCTTACCCACCAGATCCACATCATTGATAAACCCCATCTTGACACTAAATGGAGGCTAAGAGACAATGATGATATATTCCAGATTTGGTGGAGGAAGCAAGGAATAACTACAGTTTTCTTCGATGGAACCTCCAAGGGAAACCCTAGGATAGTAGGAGATGGAGGACTTATTTATTCCATTGAAGGGAGAATGCAAGAAACCTTTAGCTGGGGACTAGCACAATGAACCAAAAATCAAGCAAAAATCCTGAGTTTGATAAAAGTCTGCCAAATAGCCAAAGAAAGAGGACACCGAGAGCTGCAAGCATTTGGAGACTCTGAAATCTTGGTCAAAATGATACATTCGAAAGGCCGGTTTAAGGACTCTGGCTTAAACAAGAACCTGCAAAGGCTAAGACATATTCTACAAGACTTCACCTCCTTCAAATGCTACCATATTCTTAGAGAATCAAATAAAGAAGCAGACAAATTAGCCAACAAAGGTTGTCTCTTGGCCCAAGGAGACCTCAGCATAAATGATGGAGATCTAGTAAAAAATTGTATTCCTTGAAAAAGACAATAGCATGTAATAGATCGTAGAAGGCTTTTTATGAAGGTTGTAAGGCTGCGGCCAGTTGGAATTCCCTATTAATATAATTCATAACCGTTTTAGTTAAAAAATATATATATATAGGATAGCATTTCTCTATTTAAACTTATGTTTTATAAGGCTCTGTTGGAAGAGGCCTTACATCCCTTCTACATTTCTTGATTTCATGACCTCACTCCATAAAGCTTCATTATGGACTAGCCTCCAAATATTTTTGGCTTCCAATGTTTTGATAAAAATCTATATGTTCTTCATCTTCCACCCCTATAACATTTTTGGATGGGATAAATCTGACCATTTGACCAATATAATTCCTTATGTATCACATTTTCCTATCCATAAAAAACTGAAGCATTTCTTACATATTTTGGTCTGTATTTATTTTGGGACTTTAACAATAGACATCTAATAACCATAACACTTTTGATAATTTCTTTGATAAGAACCAACCTACCACTTCTATAGAGACATCTATGTACCCATAATGATATATGAGCCTCAATTTTTCTTTATAGGCATAGACAATATTTAAAATGATACTTGTTTAGTTTTAAATTGAAACCCGAGTGGTTGAAACCGAGTCCTAAATATGCACATGGGAATGGAACTATTTTTGTAAATGAATTTAAGTCATCTTTTGAAATGAAATTACACATTAACCATAATGTTTTTACATTTAATTACATACATGTTTCCTTCTAGTATAGATCCAATATATCACTAAGAGCCTTTAGCTCCTGGATCGAGCCTTCATAAAAAATAAAAATATCATCCATGAATATAAGGCATGTGAGAATCACCATCTAAGATACCTTAATTCCCTTTATATATCCTTTTTACTCTTTCCTCCTTGATCAATATACTTAAAACTTCATATACCAACAACAAACAAAATAGAGATAAGGAGTATACATTCCGCAAGCCTCTTGTAGTCATGAAGAATCTTGATGGTGAACCATTAATTAACATAACAAAAGATACATATTCCACACATCCCATTATTCAATTAATTGATTGAAAATTCATACCCATCTGTAGTAACAATAGTCTTAAGTATATCCCATTCACCGTGTCATAGGATTTTTTGAAACCAATTTTAATAACAATCCTTGCATTCTTTGAGCTTGACATGGAATGAATTACTTCTTGTGAAATTGACAAGGCATCACAAATTTGTCTACTGTCAAGAAATCCAAAGTGATCCTCAGAGATAATAACTAATAGAAGTCCTTTCAATCTATTAGCAATGGTTTTGGAAATTACTTTATATATTAAATTGGATAAGGAGATAGATCGAAAATCTTCGAATGTATAAACATTGTTTTTTTAGGAATCAGATGTTACTGTGGTGTTAAGTGCTCCCAAATATTTCCTAGAATCCATCAATTCATGTACCACCTTTAACAATTCATCCTTTAGGAGGTCATAGAAACCCGAGAATAATTCTACTTTTAGTCCATCTAACCCCAATGTTTTCCCTTTCTTAAAGGAATGTAACAATAATATATTCTCTCCATTGGTAACATTTTCTTCCAAAACCCAATTGATATCCTTGTCGATAAGAGCGGGAACTTTTTAGCACCATGATTTTCATAACTAAGGTTAGAGGTTTGTCGGCAGTTTGCAAATTCATGCCTGTTAACACCAATATTGTTTTTATGACTGGCAACATCTAACATCTCCAAGGGTCGGTTTCAAAAGGAAGCTTTATGATTTATTATTCCCATTTCCATTTGCAACTGTGCGCTGCAAAATTCAATGTGTTCTACAAAAAAAAATGTGTGTCATGCAAAGGATATGTTGAGAATGTTGTCTCGCAGACGATGTCGTCATGCAGAGGATGTGGTCGTGCAGGGGATGTTGTCGCCTAGAGGATGTTGTCACATAGAGGATGTTATCGCATAGAGGATGTTGTCGTGCAGGGGATGTTGTTGCACAAAGGATGTTGTTGCACAAGGGATTTTGTCACATAGAGGATACTTTCACATAGGTAATGTTGTCACGCAGAGGATTTTCCTATGCACATGCTACAGGGAGAGTTGTGTAAATGAATGGTTTAGTGGTAAAATTCAAGATAAATTTCTGACCAACTGGGGAAGAATTTTGAAAATCCCTGAGAGGTTTTTATAAAGGACAAACCAAATATTAAAAACCTTTCTCAGATTTGAAAAATGTGTCACGGATTGGGAGATTCAAACAAATATTTGAGCCCTATTTTTCAACTTTCATGATTTCCTATTTGAGACATGTTTTTTCAACACGTATTTTGGCCAGCTGGAAATGAATTTTAGGAAATCGAGATACCATTTCCTTTAGAACAAGATTACCTACAAAAACCTCTCTCAGTTTTGAAAAATACTTTTTTATTCGTGATATATGATGTCATCTTTAACGCCTATTTTCCCACTTTATTGCGCAATCCACTGCGTTTTTGTTGTAGGTTACTGTTGCGTAGTATACTTGTTGTGCAGGGGTGATAGAGTGTCCTGCAATGCACATGATGAATTATCACAACCATGTGGTTGAATTTTTATCATGATCAATGATTGTAAATAATATTTCAGTTACGATAATGATTTTGCAAAGTCAGGTTTTCTATTTTTAGTAAATCGGTTGAAGTTATTGTTCTCTTTTAAAGAAATCGGATCCATGATTCTAGGAGGTGGTATTTTGACCCTAACAACCAAATGTGGAATTATTTTTATATATAAGTGGGTCATTTTTATGGAAAGAGGGTTGATTGGAAAAAATAGTGTAGACAATGACTATTCAATGTAGCTTTCAAAATCGATTGAAACTTAATGAAAAGGTCCCAAAACTTTGACGAAAATATTCTAATGGTGGAAGTTTGATGTATTGTACTCTGTCTTTGAGTACGTGCTTTCCTTTTTTCTTTATATTCATATCTGTATTTTTATCTAAATAGGAACATTATTCGAATCTAGAATTCATTGCACAATGCTCTAGATTTGCACCATTTAGATGACTGTGTTTCTTCTAAGTGAACTCTGAATTCATCCCCAGAGGTGGTTTGAGTTGCTTCATGTGTTTTTCTCCCACCACACACAACACTTTTTAAATGAAAGATTGTTGCTTATTTATCCTTTATCCTCTCAATTTCAGTCACTAAGTCATTTGTTTCTATTGTTTTCTTAAACTGACTCCATACCCCAAGGTATTGCTTTTCTTTCGCCAATAGAACCAGAAAATATTGTATTAAAGTATTAAATCTAGTTGACATTTTAAAGCCATAACCTATACAGAGACGAAGTATCAAAGAGAGACCTCTCTAGGTCAGAAAGGCTAGTTTCCAGCCTCAGAAATTAGTTTGTAGGTTTCCTCTATCATTCGTTTTCTTAGCCAAATGAAGTTTACAGAGAGATAATATTTTGGTGTTGTTGTTAGGGAACGAAGGTGAAATTTTCCCTGGGATAAAACGATAAAGATCAGATTTGACTTCTGATGGTGAACAGAGGTCAAACACAAGGTGGATGTACCATTTACCTGGTGACTCTAATCAAGCTTCAAATGTGATTCAAAGACTCCACTGGAGAATGAGAGCTGTTGACAAATATATGGAAGAGAAGTATGGAAAAATATGGTACTCGAGCTTAAGTTTAGTCCAAGTAGTACTTTTCTATCTTATCAATATCTTCTTGTCTTTTCCTGAGTTTTTCAAAAGAATATTTCTTCACTTACTGCATTCAAATGAAGCCCAAATATCTACCCTTGCATATCCTCCATGGAAAACTGTAGGTATACCTCCTTCTTGTATAATCGATATTCACCAAGCTCCTTCCTCTGATTCATATGATGTTCATGATCATTCTTCTAAGATTAATGAAACCAAAGTTGATCTTGTACCTTTTGTTGTTAATCACATTCCCTCCAATATTCAAGAAAGATACAATCCTCTTAAATTTCCTTCCATCCTTCATGACTTTCCTTTGAAACATTATAAGTACCTTCCTAGGTTTGATGGAGAGCTTGATGGATAGACAACTGAAAAACATATTCAGGTCTTTGAGCATTATATAGACCTTTTTGAGATTGAACATGATGATGTGTCTATGAGGGCCTTTTCTTAGTCATTACAAGGAGATTCCAAAGCATGGTTCAGACATTTCCAGCCTCAGTCAGTTAGCTCAAGGGATGAATTGAGTGAATATTTTCATAGATTTTGGGGTGAGATAAAGTCATCAGATCTACTCCTTTCATAGTTGTATGCCATGAGAAGAATGAAATATGAAACCATCTCCAATTTCAGTAGGAGGTTTGCCAATATTTATTATAAACTTCCTAAATAATTCCAACCTCTTGAGGTTGCTTCCATGCTTCATTATGTAACAATCTTTCAATCAAACTTATCTTTTCTTCTGATGGAGAGGAAGTCTATGTCTTTAGAGTAGATGTTCAACAATGCTCAAGAAGTTGCAGACAATATTCAATCATGTAAGGAGCTGCAAAATCATATTTTGGAGGAGAAATTGAATGCTAAGGAACCAAAGACTGTGCACAATATGAAGGAGGCTAATCATGTCATAAGTTTTCTTGAAGGATGTCATGAGGATGTGTTTGCAAAGAATGATGATCAACTTGAAGAACAAGCTACTCTCCCGAATTTATTTGATATTGACTTAAATTTGGATCCATGTCATCATGAGCAAGAAGCTGATTGTTTTATGTATTCATTTATAGATAGGCATGAATGTGAAATTGCAGATAAGCTTGCAGAAGAACAGGACGCTACCTCAATTTTCCTGTTTGATGACAGTACATAAATTTTTGGTGAATCCGGGTATGATGAGGACAATGATGAATATGAGGTTGAATATTCACAACAAGAAGTTTCACTTTCCGAATCTAAAAATGATTGTTCTCAGCAATCCAAATAAACTGGCAAATGTGCATATGACAGCAGTGAAGAAAATGAAGAAAGTTGTGAATTAGGTGAAAGAACTTTTCCATTATGTTTTGCTTCTTTCAAATTGCTGAAGAAAAATGTTTATAATGTTTCAAATCAGAAATCCTTCAGGCACGATGTTGAATATGAAGAAATCAATGGACTTTCAAATGAAAATTATCTTCCATTATGTTTTTCTTCCTTTGAATTGCTAAAAGCAAATCATGAGAAAACAGAGGAAGAAGTTAAGTCCGACTGCATTCACAGTGATGCTATTTTACATGAACAATTTTTTATCAGTGAAGAGGACCAACAACCTTCTCATACCTTTAATGACCCTGTTGTTGATTACATGGAAGGTTATTTCAATCCATATTTGCAGCCTGTGATAAACTATCATCTTGGAAATAAATATGATGGTCAATCAACGTCAATGTTGGATATGGATTTCTTTCCACTAGGGGTTTCATTTCAGCCAACACTATCTTATGATTCAGAAGATTGCTATTTCCAGCAGTCTCAACAGATTTTTCATCCTCTTTGTGGTAATCAACAGGTTGAATTACATGAAAAACAGGATGCACTGGAAGGGGTGAAACATGATTATTGTTTTATGTATGTTTTTTAGGATCTATTTGTAGTTTTGTTGGAGGTGATAAAAAATCCCAATGTTTTTAATCTTTTGAGATTTGAAATTATAGATAATTTTTTTAATGACTTATCAGTAAAACAGGCTTTGGAGCAATCATGTGCAAAGAAAGAAAAAAGTGTATAAAGTGCTTGCATGGTTGTATTGGCATTTTGATTTCACTTGATTGGCCTGTTTTTAAGTAGTTAGGGTAGGTAAGAGTGTGAATAAGATCGGTACTACGAGCATTTCTTTTAGAAATTTTTATTTTCTCAACATGAGTTTTCTTTTTTCAGTTTGGAGTAGTAGTTTTGGCTTGGATTTTCATTGGGTTTCAGAGGAATAAGGCACTTGGTCTATTGTTCTTTGCTACCTCACATGAAGGATCACATCCCCATTGGAGCCAGCTATTAGAACCATGTTTTTCATAACTAAGGTTAGAGGTTTGTCAGAAGTTTGCAAAGTCATGCATGTTAACACCAATATTGTTTTTAAGCCTGGCATCATCTAACATCTCCAAGGGTCGGTTTCAAAAGGAATATTTATCATTTATTATTCCCATTTCCATTTGCAATGGTGCGCTTCAAAATTCACTGTGTTCTGCAAAATTTGTTTTTCTTCATTCAAAGGGGATGCTGAGGATGTTGTCGCACAGAGGATGTCGTCACGCAAAGGAAGTCGTCACGTAGAGGATGCCATCGCGTAGGGGATGTTGTCATGTA
This sequence comes from Picea mariana, assembly GCA_032191745.1. Taxonomy (NCBI): domain Eukaryota; kingdom Viridiplantae; phylum Streptophyta; class Pinopsida; order Pinales; family Pinaceae; genus Picea; species Picea mariana. The sequence goes on from JASDQU011376726.1 coordinate 10,793, forward strand.
GAGGATGTTTTCACGCAGAGGATGATGTCGCGTAGAGGATGTTGTCACGTAGGGGATGTTGTCACGCAGAGGATGTTGTCACGTAAGGGACTTTTTCATGTAGAGGATGTTTTTGTGTAGGGAATGATGTCGCACAGAGGATTTTCCTGCGCACAGGCTATAGGGCACACTACGTAAATGATTGGTTTAGTGGTAAAATTCAAGATCAATTTCTGACTAACTGGATAGGAATTTTGAAAATCCTTGAGAGATTTTTGTCTAGGACAAACCAAGTATTAAAACCCTCTCTCATATTTTCAAAAGGTGTCACGTATTGGGAGATTTGAACGAATCTTTGAGACCTATTTTTTATCTTTCATGATTTCCTGTATGAGACATGTTTTTTCAGCACATATTCCAGCCATATGAAGATGAATTTCACAAGCCCAAGAGAGGTTTTTCTTTAAACCAATATTACCTACAAAAATGTCTCTCAATTTTAAATAATACATTTTTATTCGTGAGATATGATGTCATATTTAATGCCTATATTCCCAGTTTGTTGTGCAATCCACCGTGTTTTTGTTGTAGGTTATTATTGCATAGAAGACTTGCTTTGATGGGGTGACAGAGTGTCCTATAGTGCACATGATGACTTATCACAGCCATATGGTCTATGTTTGATCATGATCAATGATTGTAATAATATTTCGGTTACGATTATGATTTGGCAAAGTCGGGTTTTCTATTTTTAGTAAATTCGTTGAAGTTGTTGTTCTCTTTCAAAGAAACTAGATCCATGATTCTATGAGTTGGTAGTTCAACCGTAACAACCAAATGTGGCAGTTTTTTTCTATATAAGTGGTTCATTTTGATGTAAAGAGGTTTGATTAGAAAAAATAGTGTAGACAATGACTATTGAATGTATCTTTCGAGCTCGATTAAAACTTAATGCAAAGGTCCTGAAACTTTGACGAAAAGATTCTAAGGGTGGAAGTTTGATGTATTGTACTCTCTCTTTGCGTACGTGCTTTCCTGTGTTCTTTATATTCATATCTATACATTTGTCTAAATAGGAACATGATTTGAATCTAGAACTCACCGCGTGATGCTCTAGATTTGTGCCATTTAGACGACTGTGTTTCTTCTAAGTGAACTCTGAATTCATCCCCAACGGTTCTTTGAGTTGCTTCATGC